>CAJDSM010033069.1:0-33533 GCA_903981925.1 Ostrea lurida
CATGGCTACGGGCCTTATAGCCTCACTATGACCTTGAATGACAAAGGTAAATACTTATTTCATTTCTGCGAAAGCTTGTGACGTCTCGAAATGAATAAACATTTTTTTAATGGAACATTAAATAAATATTCCACTTCATATCAATAACAATTAGACAAGAAAGACTTATTTCTATTTTTCAAACAACTAGGAAATATGGGATGTAATGGTTTCCTATTCCATAAGCATTGGAACATGAAAGAGGCAGTCTAAATTCTACAAAACGACGTGGAAACAAAGAATGTTAGTATTAATGCTATCGAACTAAATGAGAAGAAATAGTGTGAAAATACACACATACATTGGCTGTAATATCCGCAATGTGGGTGGCACAGAGCGAGAATCCAATTAAGGATACGAAAGCATCTCCTTTATCTAAAACCTTAACCTATATTAACAGCTTATTTTACTATAGCTAAAGTTTAGAATCCTTAATTTTAAAGTAAACTAGGTGTTAATTGCTATGTGATTGCGATACAGGCACAGTATAGGGAATATCATTACCTCAAACATGAGTTAACATGTCTTCAAATCATCTTGCAGTCATTGACTGATTGATTGTTTGAATTTTATGTCTCCACGGAGAATTTGGCACATATTTAGTGACGTACATTTTGTAAAGTGAAACAAGTTACATGTATAATAACAAACCCTATTTATGCATGGACTTTCAACCGTGTGTTGTTTGTGTTGTTAAGGTAAGTCTCGCTCATCGATATTTTTGTTATAGTTAAGAGTATTTTTTTCTCTTCCTTGAAATTTTTCAAACAATAGCCACCCTTATTGTAACAAAATGATCCAAACGACAATAAAACTTGAACTGATTTAGGCTTTTACTGACTAAGAATCTAAGAAAAGGAATAGGTGTATACCCTCCCACTTCTTCTTATTATGTGAACCATTATTCTGAGATCAATATTTTGAAGGTGCTCAACACAATAGAGGAAGCAAAATAATGTCTATAATATGTTATTTTTCGCATTTAGTTAACAAATAAATATGTAGTTACTTTCAATCAATTAACTCACAAAGGATGAAAAAGACTTGGTGTGTGAAATGACGAAATCGAAAAAATCAGCAATTATTACGAAATTACTATTTTTTGGGGCATATTTTCTTAATTTCAGTGTTTACACCTATTTTTCTTCATTTAGAGTACAGATGTTGCATTATGAAGAATGTATATAAAAGATAACAATATAACACGTGACTGGATTTTTTTCTTGGTGACAGCCTCTAGTAGAATGTATACCCCCTTATCGCGTGTTAATACTATAAATGTCACAGAATATTAGGAAATATTGTTCATTTAAAATGAATAGTCACAGTAATGTATTTGTTGTTCTAAAAAAAAAAAAAAAAAGAGAGAGAGAGAGAGAGAGGAGGAGAGGGAGAGGGATGAGGAGGAGAGAGGCTACTTAATATAAAGAGTTGGCCCCAACTTAACATACTCACTTTGATCTCACGAGTTTAACATATACTTTTTCCTTTGTTCATTTCATTTGCTTGAGTCTAAAGCTTAAACCTGTCTTACATAGTTTCCGAGGTCAGGTATCACGAATTTACTCGTTTACTGCGTTTGATTACTGGAATTGCTAATCACCGGCAACGGGATATCAGCAGGAACGAAACAGTGATGACTGTTTAGTCGAAGTTAGGGGCCGATCATTATTCATATATTTCATTTAACGTCAATTCGATGATTTTATCACTCAGATAGTATTAACTGTTCTTATCTTAAGCTTCTTTCATTCAACTTAATGTGAAGTGACGTCACACCTTGTATGTGAAGTGATTCGTCACCACTTTGTGTGAAAGACGTCACCACAATAAGTGAATAGTGAGAATATATATTTAACCTTAACACAATGCCTAAAATCGTAGCTTAAGTTTCTTTACCAGACAGCCATACGTGACACAGTTCTCCGTTTTATTTCACATCGAGAGTCCCGTAACTGTATTCAGATATAAAGACGTTGGGAAAAGGACCAGTCACTAACCATGTTGTACCCGCGCGAAATTGTGAATCAAAACCCGATCTCTGCGAAGCGCTCCTCACGTGTTATGTTAAAATGTTGTTCTTTTATTCAAGGACCAGTTTGCACAATGCTAGAATTATGACAATTAAATTTCTTAAGTAATGTTATACAATGTTAAATAAAGTATTTTGCAAGATTACTAGAACATGAATAATGCACTCTTTAAAAACTCAACAGGGTATCGAGTCGGACAGAACGTTGATCATATGACTGAATAACCTTAGGTTCACGAATTATGAGCGGACTCACGTATCAATCTTTAAATCCAAAGCTTAGGGATTTACGTCATATTTCATCAGCCATTTGTCCGGCCTTATCACTTTTTTGGTATATCCAGTTTTAGAATGCACAGGCTACTACAAACAAGTTGTTGTGCTGGTTTTCAAGCAGTCCACGCTGTTAAAACGTTAAGCAATTTTCGCCAATGCAACCGAAATTCTATGGTTAGTCCAAATAGTCATACGATTAGTTATCATATTAACCTGTATTGGCAGTTAATCCATGTTAAGCTGTTTCACGAGGCATATTGTATACCGCCGTCCTTTATAACTAGGTACATACGGATTACTCCGTTATACTGAAATCAAGAAATATGGCTACAAGGAAGTGCGACCTGTCGACAAGAGGGATGTTTAACTCTAGGAGACCCTGGACTACCACCATCTGGTGTTATCCGGGGTCGTGTTTTGTTCCAACTTGATCTTGTTTTATGATTCTGTTTGGGGACTTTAAGGAGATTTCAGCACTGCTCGTTATCTTCGCTTTAGTGTCGAAACCAGACTCCACATCACAAGCCAGTTAAGCTAATTAATAATGGTCATGTCCATTTGAGACTAAACGGCAAATGTTTAAAATTACCACTAACACCTGCCCTACAATATGACAAACGCTGGTGACTTTCTATCGACCGAGAGAGGGCGTGAGTTTCGAGCTCGTTCTCGACGTGCAATTTAGGTGGCGCTCGTCAATTACTAAGAATCAAACAATTAGGATAGTTGACTTACATGCCTCGCCAACAACAGCTTTGACATTTAGAGAGAAATATACGAGAATTCTTTCGAGATATGACCCGTAAAAAATGCCAACGACTCTGTGAAACGGTCATTGTGTATGCATAGCAGGAAACTCTTTTATGCGTTAATAACAACATTATTGCTAAATGTGCCCTTGAGCGTAGTGTAACAGTCTTGCGTGGTTTAAGTGTATATATATGGTACTTCAACGTACGCTGGTGACCGTCGTCATATGTAGGGTAAAATCATAACACCTCAAATTAGGACGTATGTTCTCACAACAAGAAACAGACAGAAAGACGACAGATGTAGGTTGAGTCCTCTCAGTAGATGATCCTCATGACGACTTACATTCGAGATTGTTATAGAGTGATCGGATTTTGCGGACAGGGTTGACCAGCGATTTGCAGTTTAGCGTTTTGCTTCGAGTTTTCACATCATCGAAATCATTGATGGGAACCTGATTTGCCCTTTGCCCTCGTACTCCTCTAGGTGAATGAAGATGACCAAACCATTTGACCTGGCTGCATTGGACGAGTACTGCACTTATGCAGCGTACGCAGATTACTGCTCTTTCCGCATTCCAGGTCTGGCGTGACACCGACTGGAGTCTATTAAAAGCTTCTAACGAGCCGAAGGCTGGTAAGGCCAGAAAGAAGTTGTAAACATTGACCCTGGTGGAGTACGGTTTGTTAAGTCTCAACATGACTAGTAGGAAAACTATGAAAAAGAAGAACGGTTGAGAGCGAACGCACGGACCAATGGACTAAGTAGCTTACAAGATAGTGAAGCATCAAAGGTGCCTAGCGCAAAGGAGTAAAGTACCTCCCTGTATGAGCATCTGTCATTAAAGCCCGCCGTAGCCCATATCAGTGCTTTCAGCAGGAAACGGAGCAATCGGTAGTCAAATCAGTGTAAAATGAAAAAACGGCGGAACACATCCAATTTAAACACAAGTGTTCACCAGTGTTTCCCGCGACTGTTCAATCCTAAAATGCCGTGCTAGCCATGTATTGTAAGTATGGCGTCTGTTACTTCATAAGTATTTATTGTCTCTCAATTTAAATTCTGCAACCGGTTCACAAAGTAAACAAACTAAAGCCACAGATTTATACACAGCTCACAATAAAGAAAAGGTTAAGCACAAATTTTGGCTATTTGAATTTGCACCATCTTTTACCACACACTAACCTTCAAGTGGTGATTTAAAACCAAAGAAAATGTGAAAAAGAAGAGCTCTTTTAAAGGAAAGTACCATTGGGTTTATTAACTATGCGAAAAAGATTGGAGCATGGCGTTTGACATTCTGCATAGAAATAATGTTGAATAATACCACACCTTCCATGTATTTTATCCTTTACCCAAAGATTATAACTCTTTGTCTCATTTATTGATTATAGTTTGAGCGTTTAAATAGCATACTTAAATATTTACATAGGTGAGAGTTAATTCTTAAGTGACACGTTGACCGTTTACTTTAATTGAGGAATAGGATAAGTTTCGTGTTCTAAAAATAAAATTTCTGCAAGTGGGCAATTGAAGATACTAATATAACTAATATTAATTAGTAAGTTAATATTAATATTCAGACAGTGAGTGCGGCTTCATATTTGAACTATATACGCGATTTGAATACTTATAACCTGCAAGACAGCATTGAAGCTTAAAATAAATTTAAAATAACGGACTATATGTGCCGATATACGGAATTACCACATAAAAATATAACTATTGGTAAGGAAATAACCTTTGTCTGTTTACATTTCAAACATGAAATTCACTAACTGCCAGCTACCGTGACTTAGATTTCCCAATGTTATTGACAGAGTATACTCCGTTATTGTATCTATATTTTGGAGAATTCGACACTATTCGTTATCTCTGCTGATATCCCACATATCTTTGATATTTGCATCTTTGCAATCCCCTAAAACAACAAACTATAGCTGGCCCAAGGTTCGTGCCTTGGTTCTCCCTGCTTCAGCTGCATTAACAGCTCAGTAATATTACCATTTAAGCTCGTGTCGAAATGCCCTCCAAGCTTCCGGCACGACATGACATTGATTTTTGAAGAGGAAAATATATCGTTATGATTAAGTATGGAAAATCGCAATCAAACAGTTATAAACCCCAGTTGTTTAAAGATAAAAGGTAAATAAAATTGCATCAAATATTTAGAAAGGTGGATTTGAAAACTTTTCAATCATTTCAACAAATTTTCCACTTTGTCATGTTCGGTAGGGCACTCCATACTTTGAGAGATAATTTGAAACAAGAGGCCCATGGGCCAAATCGCTCACCTGATGACCTTGGCCCTCGCACTCTATATCAGGAAGCTTTAAGGTAATGTTGTCTTTTTGTCTTGAGAAGATTTTTAATATATATTCAATGTAAAACTTTGATCCCCTATTGTGGCCGACCATACCTCTAGGATCATGATTTGCACAAACTTGAATTTCCACTATATCAGGAAGCTTTCAAATAAATTTCAGCTATCCTGGTCATTGGTTCTTGAGAAGAAGATTTTTAAAGATTTCCCCTATATAATCACGTGAAAACTTTGATCCCTATTGGGACCCCTACCATCATACCTCCGGGGGTCATGATTTGAACAAACTTGAATCACCTCTATATCAGGAAGCCGTCATATAAATTTCAAGATCTCTACGTATGGTCGGTACCTTAGCGGTCTTGACGAGATACGTCATATATAAAAATTTCTTCGCCGCTTGTGATTGTCAAACTATTAGGTCGCATCGACCACTCGCTCACCCAGATAGATCGCGATAAGTGTAGTCTAGTTGTGTGTGACAGTGTGCTCGTATCTATCGTATTGATGTATCCGACTGTGATCGCCGAGTGTAGGGCTGAGTGTGTGCTATCTGTACGGGTATTAAAGCTTTCCTGGCGTTCCTTAATCGGGTGTATACGTGTGGACATCTCCTATTAGACGCTCTATCTGATAGACTGATATATATACAGCCCTTCGCGTGCCGATACGTGGTGTGGTCTCACAGTGTGTCGTGAGCTACAGTGCAGGTTAAAGTACGAGTGAGTGGATAGTAGTGAGTGCTGAGTTGATCCGCCTGGTCGCGCACCCACTCGATCTCTCTCGCCACAAGGGTTCATTGTAAAAGGATTTTTGCGACCACATGTTACTCACTCTCACACTAGATAGCGTGTGGTATTAAGTGCATCCGCAACTGGGGTGGAGTGAGCGTGCAGTGAGAAGCTATAAACTGTGTCATACACACGAGGCACACTCTCTTGATCACATAGAATAATGATTGTGTCTTGCTGCATAGAGTGTGCGGGTGAGAGATTAGTGTTTACATAGTGAGTATTCCAACTAATATCATCGGTGTATATATACATATAGCTAGAGCTCGCTCGCACTGCATTGATCATCATGCTTATCCAGCGGGTTCATGAAATTTGATCAAACTCTGAATTCTCTCTATTATCAGAAGAAGCTTCCAAGCTAGTTAATTTTCGTAGGCTTATCCTGGCCCTGCAGCTACTCTAGCAATTTGTCGTAGCTGTGTGAGTGAGAGGTCTACACGGATATAGCGTATCTGCAGTAGACTCTATCGACATGCGAAGCGGATTAGAGAATAGAATGTGGTAGAGTGGACATTGACAGACATCGTTTGTACCAAGTTTGGTTGAATTTAGTCCAGTGGTTTTTGAGAAGAGTCGAAAAATGTGAAAAGTTAACGACAAGCAGACAGACGACGGACAACAGGTGATGCAGAAAGCTCATTTGACCATTCGGTTCAAGTGAGCTATTAAAAAATTATATCAAGATGTTTTTTGTGTACATGGTGTCAATATTTGAATTTGAGAGTCCAACAAAACACATGTTGCATGAGACAATATCAATAACTTTACCAAATGACAACCCTCAAGATGAATTTGATTTTCCGTCAAAAAACATTTCAAAATTGGACTCTCTCTCTCTCTCTCTCTTTCTCTCTCTCTCCCTCTCTCTCTCTCTCTCTCTCTCTCTCTCTCTCTCTCTCTCTCGTCGCACCAAAATCCGATCCGCCACTTTGATTACATTTTTCATTTATTACAGTCTCTGTCATTCGTAACTTCTTCGCTATCTTCATCTGGATAATTAGCGAACCTGCTTGTAATAGATGCCATTTTTGTCGCAGACGTAAAAATACAGTTGTTTCAAGCTTAAGAGGGTTGGAGTTGGACAAATTCTAGGAACAACATAGAAAGGAACGAGTTGAGTTTCAGATGAACAAACTTGTTGCGGATAATTTCAAGTTAGCCAGAGATTGTGATGACATCAACACTTCCATGGGAAACTTGTTTTGTTTCTAGTCAAGAATTGTTCACTTATATTAGGACGTGGGATCTATGTTAGATTGTGCAGACCAACATCGAGTTTTCAGTGGACTGGGCAGACTGAGCAATGGAGTTAATGAACTTTTATGAATATAACATTCAGAAATGTTGAGATTAGGCAGACTACTGATCAAGTGATTGAAATATGTTATGTCAAACTTCTTGTCATAACAGTAGCTGTCTTCGCTTGTGCTAGCTAGGACTTACAGGCTTGTAGTATGCTGTGACTTCATAGCTGTTAGGCTCAATGATCTGTTATAGTGACAAGGCTCTCAAACCTGAGCAAATTAGAAAAAAATGTTGGGACGTAATTTTGGGAATTTGTTTTCTCTGTTAATCACCGGCCAATCGTCATTTGGATGCAAGCAGTCCTGCGCAGGATACAATCATACTTTTAGTACACCCAACCACTACGGTAATTTACTATGGACAGTGGAGATGTCCGGGAGGAGGGGTCAGAAAATTGTCCATCTATATCTATGCGTAATTATACTATCAGGTGACGCAACCAATTCTTGTTTGAATGATATAGTCTATAACATCCGGTCAGATTACCAAACACTTGCTCAAACACTTCAATACAGTAAACAACATCCGTGTTAATTGGTTTCGGATGTTCGTTTTCTTATTTTCTTTTCCTTTTGAACATGATTTCAATGGTCATTAAAGTTAATGTAAATTGGCAAATTCGTATTGACCAATATCTACCTCAGACTAAAGATGATTAGTCGAGTATGACAATGTGAAACAATTACATGTACATGTAGTAACATTAACACATCTACATGTATATACCTGCATTTATGTAAGGAATGAAATGATAACTGGACAGCATAATTCTGAATACAGATGTACATGCATAAAATAAAAAACAGCCACAACAATAAACGCTTGGAACCGACTCGGTCTAACCGAGCTTTTGATAAGTGATCTCGTTATTGGGATTACCAGGACACTTAGCCCTGCAACGGATCGTACAATCGGGGGTCTCAACACACATGCAAAAGACACTAAGAATTTGCCAAATGACATGAACTTTAGTGATGATTGAAAATAATACAGTGAAATTGTGTGAGCAATCGATGCCCTTTGATAGGAGATATTTTGATTGTTTCTTTGACTCGGGCACAGAAAACCACTACAGACTATTTCTTTCAGTCATCAATCTTTTACATTTTCGGGTTTAGAATGCATTATCTACCACTTCCTTAATCGCCCGAGCGTAAGCAGNTCGGGTTTAGAATGCATTATCTACCACTTCCCTAATTGTCCGAGCGTAAGCAACACATAATTACGTCCTCTAGCATTTTTCTCTTCATGTACTTCAAACCATTAAACGATGGTGATTTCAGACACGGTACTGACTTCTTTGTAGCAGTTTTCAGCCGAGAAGTTTGGATATAACTTGTATTTCCTAAAAGCTAATTCAGCAACGCTGCCTTCTGTGACTTTGTCCAGTATGTTCGTATTTGCGGGAATGTCTGACTGATTTGACGACCTCTACACACGTGGTATACTACGAATTTGTCAGATTGCATCACCGTTAGTGAATATTGACATTATGTTTTATCTACCGGTACAAGATTTATGCTCGCTGGGACTTTCCACTGGGAGAATTTCTTTATTTTGTGGTAATAATACAGCAAACTTGGTCCCTATGATTTACATGCTACTGGAAATTGTATTCGCGGAATGAAGTCCTAAAACACTCTTGAAATTTCTTGCCCACTTGAAATTTTGATTGTAGTATCATTGATAAAAAAGGTAAAGATAACGAACAGTGAATCTCGTAAGTCCCAAATAGAATACAAAAACAAGAGTTGGGCAAACACGGACCCCTGGACACACCAGAGGTGGGATCAGGTGCCTAGGAGGAGTAAGCATCCCTTGTCGACCGGTCACACCCGCCGTGAGCCCATAGTCTTGATCAGATAAGAGGAACAATCCGAAAATAAAACCATTTTGTAAAAAAGGACTTAAAATTGCTAAGAAACACAATAGAAAGGCATTTGACCCAATGGAAGTCATACTGGTAAACTAAATTGTTATATCGACCATAGAATTTACGAAATGCTGCCTATACGAAATACAAATTAAGAGATGGCAAAGATGGGCCCCTGGATATATCGGAGGTGGGATCAGGTGCCTAGGAGGAGTACAACTTCCCTGTCAACCAGTCACAACTGCCGTGAGCCCTATATACTGATCTTGATCAAGTAAAGTGAGTAATCTGTACTCAAAGAATGGTATAAAAATTGGTATGAAACACGTCAGACAACATTTGACCCAATGGCAGGTAGTACTGGCAAACTAGATCGTTGTAACGACCACAGAATTTGCGAAATGCTGACTTTAAACGAGACTGTTGAAACCCCTGTAACATAAACTTGTTTGTCAGCAGCCTGTCTCGATTTGAAAACTAATCCATCGTAAATACCATATGTAAGTTTTATTCCTAGCGTTTATTGTATGTCGTTTGTCACTGACGTAATTGAATTTTAGGTGTTTTTTTCTGTTTTCTAAAATAGTAAAAATAAACTACCAAAACCAATATACACGATTTAGATCTTTGAGCAAGCGATAGGTGATCTGACCGAATGTTATATATAATTCAAACCAGAATTGAGAGGCTATATATTTCTTCAGAATTATTTGTATAAAAAAGGTATGGGTCACTTTCTCTCCATTATCCATGGTAAATTACCAGAGTGGTTGGTTGTGCTCTGCGTTAAAAGCACATTTGTATCTTGCGTACGAATGCTTGTATCCAAATGACGTCTGGCCACGGCGTTAATTTTATTTTGAATTTCATGAAATTAAATTCATATAGTCCTCTCAAAGTGTTTTGAATATTGACAAACAATAAAGGTAGACTCTTGTCATAAAAAAATAGACGAAACACGGTGTGTGTGCGTGTATTTTCTTCCATTATGAATTGTGTGGGTCATGGACCCACATATACTCTTTTTACAAGGGTCTGCGACATTGAATTACAGAAATACTATTTATGGTGAATTAAATTATCATTTCATTCCCTCATTTGGAAAAGAAAGTCCAGTACAACAAAATCAACGCAAGAAAACATTTTCAAACCTATGGGAACACGTAACTGACCAAAGTAACAGGGTATAGAAAATGTACATGATATCTGAAACTTGTTAGCCATCTGAAAACCAATTTAAATGTCCTAATCCTAAAATTTTCTTTAAGAAAAATTGAGAAAACCATCTCCTTTTTCTTATGATATTTAATCCTTCATGAATCTTACTACATCAGTGCTATCATATACAAATTAAAGCACTGACATAATAAGTGGTACATGTAGATGTAAGTCATAAATATCTACCAATGTGCTAGTCTACAATTATCAGAGGAAATTCGATGTGCCATATATGTTCATACATGAATTATACTGCAAAATAAGACAAAATTAGTATATATAATTAGTATATATAATTCATATACACTCTAATGGAATGTTAGGTTCGTTGCCTTGAAAAGGCAGTGACTTAGAATGCCCTTTGTACAAATGCCAAGAACCGCTACACCCACTTTAATGTGTGTCAAACTATAGTTCTTAAATATATAATTCATGTATGAACATATATATCCATAAATACGACAAAAATCTATCTATAAGTATATACAGTCATTGTTGTGAAAGGTACAAATATCAATGCCGTCCGAGGTCAGTTTTGATACTTCAGATTTCTAAGACGAAAATATTTCAACAAGTGAGTTTAGAGAACAAAAAGAGTTCCGAAAGGCAGGACATCCCTTCGCAAAGTAGACAATCTGTGAATATAAATATCTAATTGATCTAAATACAGATTTATTTAAATCTGCGGTCTACACACCCCCTTAGGAGTCAAATCAACAGGGTACCGCCTATCTTCATAACATGGCTACGTGTGACGTATCAAAACATGTATACGGGCTTTATATGCAACCCATGTCAAGGTTTCATTCACTTGCATTCTATTTTGTTTCTACAGAAAATCTTGAGATATATTACTATGTTTTTTAGCATATTTTGATAGTTCCTGGTTATTGCAAGTGAAATTGTAAATTCAGACCTTATGCCTTACAGTAAGTATAGTATAAATGTATAGCAGAGGAGAGTAAGATCTTTGGAACAATCCAGCATCAAGTTCGGGACTCTTGCATTACTGGTTCGGTGATCTATCCATTGAGCTACCCAGGTTGACATACAAAGTCAATCGTAACTACTCGGCTATTTCCGTAACCGAAAATGAACGGTTACGGAAAATGGCGAGCGTGACCCGATTGATACAAAATATGCTAATATGTTGAAACCTACATGTATTTTGGAAATCATACAAGAACTCGTCATTTCGAGGAGATGACAAAGTAATTTTAGACAAAATGTCAGAAACGTTGCGTATGTTATTAAGTCCACTGGTGGCCTTTGACCTTTTGGCCCAAAGATCTACATGTATACAGTTCTTCCTCTATTCATTTCGGAGGTATATGTGGAATACCAAATCAATGGAGCAAAAAATAAAGCAGTCCCTAGAGTGAATGCACACGCACGTGTGTCCGCGCGCGTGCTAACGGTCCCGTTACTTATCCGTCCTCANTCTATTCATTTCGGAGGTATATGTGGAATACTGAATCAATGGAGCAAAAAAAATAAAGCAGTCCCTAGAGTGATCGCACACGCACGTGTGTCCGCGCGCGCGCTAACGGTTCCGTTACTAATCCATCCTCGCCATGAAATCATTGAAACTTACCCCCTCCCTACAATCATATCAATAAGTCTTTAACAATAGTGAAAACGGCTTTAGTGTATTATTGATTTTTGTCTAAATCACAAAATCGGGAGGGGGGGGGGGTATAGAAAGGGTATCCATTCCCAGTCTATGTGAATTTCAATTGACAAATTATTTCAGGAAAAAAATAACGGGACCAAATCATAATGATAATCAGTTTTCATTAATTTTGTGAGGACATAACTCTTTAAATCCCATAATTCCCAACGATAACAGGACCTCAACATGATTGCTAGTGAGGGTCTCCTGTAGAAAGATTTCACCAGATAAGGAAAAAGGTTCTTTGACAAATGTATAGCTATAGGTTTTGTGATCAAGCAGGAAACGACAGAATTTCGCATTGTAGAGTTCAACGTTCTACGCTTCAGAACAATGGTAAGCAATTTTTACTCAGTACCATTAATCTGTTAAACGTTAAAAACGTATAGAATTTCATATAAATCTGTCATTTGTAAGTTCAAAGTTCTTTTTAATATGTACGAATTTAAAATGTATAAACACACCTATTTAGTAAGTTCTGAAACAAAACTTTTATCAGAGTAAATGATTACCATAGAGAAACAGAAGTTCATTGACAGACTACATTTTATCGAGAAAATCATTTCTAATGCAAAAGATGTGTTCCCTGTCTGTATAAAAAAAATTGTGATGCGCTTCATGGAAAATAGCAATGATCTGATGGGTGGTCACACATGTTATCGCTCGCTTATTTCACTATCTTAATGACTTTCTTACATCTTCGTGTCCGTTCACTTGAAAGGAGTCAGTTCCCTTGACAATCAGGTAAAAAAGATTAAACAAATAAGCTTTCATTCGTCTGTAGCAAAATAAACAAGTAATAGGGAGCCAAACAAAACCCGCCGTCGCAAAAACACCTCAGATCCAAGATTTGCTGACAATACATAGAATTAGGGAAACTGGCCTCTAATTATTCGTACTTCTCATGCTATTGTCACAAGTTATGAGTAACATGAAGCATTCCGTGTTCAAATGAGGAATATGACCGATAGTTCAGCATAATTATACATATGCGAAATACTACACAGCAAACTGGATGAAAATTACCAATACAACTCTGTTTCTTTGATAAAAGTCCGTAATAATTGGGACTAGACTTGTCAAGAAACGCAATGTTTCTCACTGATACAGGTAGCTCGCCAATTCACTGCAAAGGTAATATGATATACAGTGTCATAGATTGAAAGATCACGGAAACGTCCACCACCTGTGACTTAATCTAGAAAATGTACGTAAATATCGGATGTAACCATTAGAAACAAGCCGAATACCGAGATATATTTTCAATTTGATGAGGAAATATGTATAAACCCCTATGAGGAAATATGTTTAAACCCCTATGTGCGCACCAGAAAATCTGCGTTGGACAGTTTCTGGAGTTTTGTCAGAGAGCAATCACGGTAAAAGAGGAAGTTGAACATTGGCCGTTAATGAAATCAGGCAGAAAAAACTGATGATAGGATTAAGGGGTATTTGAGTGTCTGCTGTCCCGGAACTCCAGTGAAAACAACTCTCGTTTACTTCTGCCCATATGTTTTCTATGGAATAATGAATGTGACGAAAAGATGATGTTATGAGTTGAGAGTTATAGCAATCAAGCGATTTGCCATGCCAAATGCATGAACTTCGAGAGATCGTATATTTCCACTGTGCGTTGAGATTTTTTTTTATCTGTTAACTATTTAAAGTGCGCTAATTGTAATTTAAGTTCTTTGCATAACAAATGGGATCTGAAAAACAAAAGATTCTATTCGAACCTTCGCACCTACGTAGTTGAATTCCATCGATTGTGATATGTCGTTGTTATTTTTGAAGACAAATTATCGTCTAATACATTGTCAACAAATTAGAAATATAACTACAGTGAACTATTGTGATACTGATTAAATAAAGCATCACCTCTTCGAATCAATACCTCACCACATTCGTTTGAGGGGAGCGAATACTACAAGAGTTTTAGCGTTCAGTGTGTACACCACGTGTTGCTGACCACCGTGGTTCATTCGAGGTTAAAAAGTGACGTAACGAGCATTATCTGCCATATATGTACACCGACACAGCTTCCAATAAACCACTCCTGCACTGGATCTGTCGTACAACTGTGGGATACTTACTTTCTTCATATGAAATTAAACACGGTAAGCTAATTTATTTTTATCATAATTAGTAGTAGTTGATTTTGTTGAATGCAAAATGTACTTTACTAGAAAAAAAATAATCATCTCAACATTTGCAGGTTTTCAAAGACTATCTCGAAAAAGAGGATGTAAACTTACAGTCATAAGATTTACGACATGCGCGTTTATATAAAATATTCATGAATCAGACATGCAGCATCACCTTGCAGTACCGTGTGAGACATCTTTACGTTGTGGCCAAGGTCAACTTTTATTAAAGTTCTAAATCTTCCTCAACTCCTACCTTCCAACAAAATTAACTGAAGATATATCAAATGTGAAATATATTCAATTTCATGGACTCGATGGAGGGATCAAATTGAAGCAAAACTGGAAATAGATTTTGATTTGAGTCTTACATGTTCTGTCATTCAATCAATATAGCGTGTATTTTTTGAAAGAGTGCCTTCTGAAGCTACATCAAATATAATTTAGAAGCAATTACAATAGCTACACTGTACTTTAGAATGCAGCCCAACTCGTGTTTCGCAAAACACTTCCGGTTTTGTGTTTAAACAATATTTTTATTATTAAACTAAATCCTCCATTTTTGAAGCTGAATTTAAGAAATTATTTACAAAAATATCTGCTGATAAACTGAATATATGTTCACATGTCTGCAAGAATGGTGGTGCATTTTAATGTTTTCTTTAACAGATTGAAAGTCATCAAAATATCCCCCCATTTTTGTCTTCAATATGTTGACTTAGAGGGAAAAAAACCATTTTGCTATCAACTTAGGTCACACATTTAATGCAACATGAAAGATAGGCTATATAATTCATAATGAATTAGGAGTCCGGTTTCTTTGACCAGTGCGTTCATGAACTAACATTTTCGATCTGTTGAATGTGCGTTAATTTTGTCGTCCCCAATTCAATGCTCTGTGTATATTCCATAAGCGAAATATATACTTCCAAACATCGAAAATTTGTCTCCATATAGCTAACATTTATCTCCATCTAGCTAGAATGTATCTCCATATAGCTAGAATCTATTGCTATATAGCGAAAATGCATTTCCATATAGCAAAAATAAATTCTCATCTAGCCAAAATTCATCTCTATATTGCAAGAACATAGTTAATTCCACACAGAGAGAATTCACCATCACATTGGGGCAATTATAACATGAATACATTTCCATATAGTGAGAATTCATCTTCATATGGCGACAATTGATCTCTATTATAGTGATAATTTGTCACTATATTGCAAAAGAGTACATTCCTTTAGAGCAAGAATACATTTCTAGCCTTTCAATTGACAAAGTTAGGGGTATTTAATCTAAGAGATACTCCATATCAAGGGGCTTTCAAACAGTTGACCGCAAAGCCTGTGCTTCTTCTGATACCATACATTCTGTATACATTAATCAAACACAATTACCAATCTAATACACTGGGAATTAATGATGAATAGTCTCTAATAGGCGGGTCTCCTCCATATATCGGATTTCTAAAGTTTGATTTAATTAGAAACAAACATTCATAATCACTCGTTCGGAAATATCAGTGTAGCTACTACTTTTACTGTAAAGCTAAAAAAAAAAAACCCTACTAATCTTCCACTAAAATTTGCTTGTTGTGTTGTTGGTTTTTTTCTTCCATTTGAATTCATAATTTGTATTTAAAAAAATTATCTTCAAGAACATAGTTCTAGTTTGGTAACACTGAAAGTCCCTCGTTAATCCTCCTCATTTTAGGAAACTCTCCTCAATTCCAACAATTTCAAAGTAATAATGCATATATACATACCTAAGTATATATTTATATATGCTTCACTTTACATCACTGATTACGTCGACAAAAACGCTGAATTTATTTGTTTCTGTTAATTATAACTTTTTAAGCAAAGATTACTTTAATACCGGTAACCCTTTACCAACAATATTCCATATGAAGCAGTCCTGGTGCAATATCTATGGTGAAGTCTTCATCAAAAATTATTTTTATTTTCGACAAATTAAAACCATGAACAATACAATGTGCATGTAGCAAACGACCAATGAGTACATGTATTTACATACTTAAAGTACGTCTTTCAAATTAAAGCATGCTCACTGGTGGGCTGTGCAATGAACATTGATGTCTGAATATTAATTCAAATAAAGCTCTTTCAATGATTGAGGCAAACCCGAGGAAAATTACTTTTCTTCGCCTGTGAAAGGTGAGAGTCGTGGGATTGCAACACAGACAATTTATTGTTTTGCATGTCAAAACGTGTAACAGAGAACACCAAAAAGCGGCAAAATCCGGAACCGACTGTGTTGTGTCAGTTTAATTTCTTTCTCATACCTACGATGATTATCCAAGCAAAAGAAAAAAAATGGAGGCAAAGAAGATCCGAAAACGGACACAATGATCCGGAATTAATAGTCGCATTAGGGATCCGAGTCGCAGATGTTACCATGAATCACTGTCTCCCTACACCTCGTCCTGGGGCCCGTGTTATGAAAGATCTTATGATTAACAAGTTGGTTAAAACTGGTCAAAGTTGATCAGAAAAACTTCCATTTCTCGGTTAAAATTGCTTTATATACATGAATGTACTTATCTTCTTCCTTTCTCTAGTGCCATATGAAATACACTTGAAAAAAACACANCTTTATATACATGAATGTACTTATCTTCTTCATTTCTCTAGTGCCATATGAAATACACTTGGAAAAAACCCCAAACAAACTCGCAGCATTGAAATAACTGCACAAAATTTGGTCTGAAGTCATAAGACAAGCAACTGTTCAATATCAAACTGATTTTGAAAATTTGGAACACCAAGTCACCCGACACCCACAGCCCAAATGCTCGACACAGGAGATATTCTAGTAACTCAGCCCCTTGCCCATCCAAATGTATTGCTTTTTTTCGTGCTTTATCGTGCTATTTCATAATGAATACAACAAAAGTTTTTTATTGTTAGAACTTTACGATGATCTAGGGAAGATTAAACAGATATAACTTGTCTTCGATGCCGGGAGTCAGTTCGAAAGAAAACTCGAAAGTCTGGGTCCATTTTTAAATTGTTATCGGCCGTTCATTATCACATCCATTTCTATGTAATTTTCGTTAATTAAATATAACATGATCTGAACTAACGATGAACTTTTTTTCAGTTTCATTATAATCCTGATCGACACAGACCTAAATAACACTGCAATAACTGGACGATGATCCAAAAACCGAACTCCTGTCGATAAGGAACCAATGATTAAACAAGATAACAATCCCTCTTCGATTATCCATTAATCGATCCGCAACTTTAAAGTGTAATTAGACAAAAAGAAGGCATATTCTCAATAAAGAGTAAAGATTTAGCATCTAATACCTAGAAAGGAGGTGTATGCCTTGGCTATATGGATGCTTCACCTCAACTATGTCAATATGATATGCCTAAACGACCAAATATCTATCATTAGTTTGTACTTTTCTGTTAAGAGGTTAATGACTTGATATAACTACCCCTTTTCAAATAAGACATGTTGAGAAAAGAATAGACAAGTGGTAATGCTATGATGTCGACAGGATATGTCGAGATATAGATATAGATATATATATACATTGATATAATATATATAATATTCCCATAATCATAAAATTAAGTATTAAACATCACACAAGTAGTAGTTTAGAATAAGGCCGAGTTGAGTATACTCGACTATTTCTACAATCTCAGCTCGAATAGAATTGGTAGGGAAAACTAGTCGAGTATAACCAATTCGCGCTTTCTAATATATATTATATTTAACCCCTACATATATATATATAACATATTATATATTATATATATATATATAATGTATGATATATATATATATATATAATATATATATATATTAATATGATACACAGATTTCAACAAGCTTCAATTTACTCATGAAGCATTTCTCAAGAAAAAAACAAAGTAACAAGAGCGAGAACAAAAACGAAATATTTCTAAACATCAAGTTGTCCGTGGACAGCATATTAAGATTCCTGACTTATAGGATTTTTGCTAAATGGGAAGGAAAACGTTGACGATTAAGTATCAAGTGAAGCATTTGTCTGGAATCATGACAATAACGTCTTTATTGTTACGACCGACACAGAACTAGCTCCCAGCACAAAACCAGGAACCTGGGCGTTAGGAAGATCTCCATTACTAGTAACAGTCTGTAGATTAAAGACTTTAAAAATATCAATATACACTAGGTCAGAATAAAATTTTCATTTACCATTAATTTGTTTGACAAGTGCTGTTTGTTATTTGAAACTAATTTCTCCTAATTTGCATTGTTCATTATTTTTAAAAGAAATTTTAGTATCATATAAGCGATAAAGGAAAGAGATATTATCGATGTGATACTGGCGATAAAGACAATGAAATGATTCATAGCATTAACAAAATTGATTTAAAGCATGTCTAAAACGAAAAATCTGTAACGAGACGAGGTTCATTATTGGGATGTCAACAGTTAGCTTTGATGAGTTATTAGTAGATTAGGGGGGATTAGTATCAGAGATACCCCATCAAAGGGAAATATGACATTACAATCATCCTTGCCCTTATCAATTGTTTTACAACGGACATTAACCGAAACAAAGAAATCACTTTTATCGATCATTGTCACCTTTATATAAATGAAGTAACGCAAGCTGCATTCAGAATGGCTAATTTCAAATGTAAGTATCAATTGATTATTTGTATGTGTAAAAAAAAAAAAAAGATATTTCAAAGTTCCTGCCCGATTCAAAACCAAATTAATGTCATAAAAAATGCAAAGCACTTAACGTAGTCAACAAATAGATAGTGATTAGGAGCTTCTCTTTTATTTAGTTCATTAATTATCAAAGAGAACGTGTAAACTAGTGATTATTCTCTCAGACAGTTGGTATTAGCAGCACATTTACAGATTCTTTGTAATCAACATACAAATTCCTATAGGTATACTTATAAGTGCAGGTGAACCCGAGTATAGGCACATCCACCTCATCTTGTATTAAACTCGCATAATTGTACGATTTACCGCTTTATCTTCTGTGAAAATTAACAGAAAAACGTGAAAGTAGATCAAACGTCCACAAAATGCTTTGAAATTGATTTTCCGATCTTGATTCATGAAGTACACAACCTAGGAAAAGAAAAATATATTGTTTATATGTAAATGCCTCAATTTTAGACAGTCTAATGCAAATTTGTTTCAACGTCTTTGACCAATTTCTAAAACTTGGTACAATTTTTTTTTTAATTTACACTTTACCCGCACATCCGTATGGAAGTAATTAATTCGAACTGTGTAAAAATTATCGATCTGAAAACTAGAACATTTATTTTCAGACACATTATCATTTTTCAAATATTCATTCATCTTGATTATTTACGCATTTCTTTATTCATTTGAATTACGAAAGACAGCATCAATTCTCTATTTCGGCTCATCTGAGCAGAAATAGGAACGAGTTTTGCACAAGATAAATTCATTTAACGACGCCACACTGTGACATTAGTCCAGTTTTATTGCTGACTGGTTCTTTCGCGACAACAATATTTTCCCTCTATAGCTCACCAGTAGTTCGGTGAAAACAAAAATGTAATGTGCTGTGTATAAACGCCCTGCAAGAATTCTGTTTTTCCATTATAGCGTTTATCCAGCAACAATAGAAATATAGTATGGAACCTGTACGTTAACAATATTTCTACCATCGATTCATGTAACAGACTGAAAAACAATAATTCTCAGTTTCACGTGCACTAAATGAGTCTTGTCAAAACCTGGTATTCTTTAAAAACTGATCACTACAGAGAAGGATAAATTGAATACAAGTCATTTATGTCTAAGAAAGTCCTTGTAAAAGACATAGAAAGAATGTTTTCGTTTGGTTTTTTTCATTTGTTTTCACGATCAACCGTATTTTTTACGTCACGAGCTGTGCGTCTAGACATAGGACCATCACAAGGAACGTGCCCAAACTTTCCAATGCCCGTGTCGTGACACTGATCGTCCGTTTTATGGTATCTCACCCACGTGACCTGTGACTCTCTTTGAAATGTCAACTATCAAAGTAGATGGAGAAGCATTCATTACTATTTCACGTTAACGTTGGGCGCAAAATAGATACGAGCGGGGCTCAAACCTACAACCACCCAATCATGAAACAAACCCTTTAACTATTGAGTCAACGCTACCGGTAAAAATTTTATTTGTAGTTGTTTGTCAACCGGACTCACTTGTCGTGGAATCCAGTTTTGTACGACACAATACATTCTGAATTTCTGGACACAAACCTGGTGTATCTTTATTAAATTCAAATTTTACAAAACCCTAACCCATTCTAAATATTGATTTCAAAGATAGCAATGCTACAACAATATACCGTTATCTTGTTGACATTTTTTATTTATCCTTCGGATCTGTTGGGTCATGCGATCCTTTATGGTCTCTTCTCACACAACTTCATCACTAAGAAATGATCCACTATAGAACAATTCTACACACACCTAACATCCGATAATTTGATAATTGAACCTTTATGATTCCTTAATAGATATTGAAACAGCACACCAAGGCTTTGCGTCTACGACATACAATGTACATTGTATTTGAATAAGGTTGTGAACACATCATTAAATGGGATGCTCTTAAACAAAACCATTATAGTAAAACATATAGCATATGGCAAAATAATCGGTAGACTAAAAATATATTATTTTTAGGTTTGTCATACATTCTAGCAAATGCTGTTGGATTTTATAACCTCTGGTGGTTGATTGATCATTACTCGGAAAAACATGTTTCCGAAATATTCACCTAATTCTGTTTTTGACATGAGCTTCCTGGTGTGTTGAATACAGATGTAGATTTATTGACAAAATTACGTTCTTTATTTTCTGCTGCAGGAGCTGTGAAAGATTTTTTTTTATTTGCAACAGTTTTTTGGAAGATATAATAACGAAGATTTTTTTTCATAATTATTAGGTAATACCAAATTATACACACACTTGCAGAAGGAATAATGATGAAACAGTTTCGTCTCACGGTAACTCAATTATTTATTTATTTTTTTTTTTTTTGGCATCTAAAAGATTTAAAAATCTTTTACTGTTTGCGCCATTTTTTCTTATATTGATTGGATAAACGTAACGCTTTTAAAGTAATTAGTATCTGTTTTGATTTTGCAGAAAAGGGGGAACAGAGAATGAAAAAAAGGAGTACTATACAACAACCCTCCACTAGTGCCTGCCTAACCGATTCCCGAGAGGAAAGTTCTTCTTTAAATATAATTAAACAAAATCGATTTCTTCGGATTCGTTCATTAAAATCTGCTCGTGCAAAAATTTGTATTGAGGAATCAACCCACGAAACAACTGCTAAGGAACAAAACTGATATATTTTTTTGCTAGATTCATATTAACAAAAGGCGTTTGTGACAGGGAGCAGTGATATAAATTGACTTGTACTTTAGGTCTGACATTTATTGAATTCAAGGGTCTTCAGACACTGATCAGAACATCTTTACCGTGAAATCTCGTGAAATCTCGATTTTATAGAGATCAAAAGATCTCAGACAAGGTATTGATCAGATCACCAACTTTGGATGCATAGAACATTTATTGCTGGCCCTTTCAAAGGTGTCGGTAATTTTCTTAGATAATTCTATTCAAGGAGCGGTTTCGTATGTAGGTCTCGACTTAAGAATCAGAACAACCTCATAAAATGTCCAACACATCGATAGCAAACACGGTGGGGGCTATTTCTATCAATAGCGTAGTCACACAACAAATGTTGGTAAATATGAATAAAACAGAATTGGAAATCTTACTTCCGTGTGGATCCAACACGACAAGATGGGCACTAATGGACCCAGTGTGTTCACTGAACTTTCAGTCCTTTTTCTCCTTCGTGTTTGTGGCTGTTCTTCTATCGCTAATAACTATGTGGACAATCTTTGGAAATGCATTGGTGTGGGTTGCGTTGTACCGATTTCCAAAACTGAGATCCATATCTAACTGCCTGATTGGAAACCTTGCAATGAGCGATTTGCTGTTGGCTTTAACAGTCCTACCCATTTCTCTTGGACACGACCTACTTGGGTACTGGGTGTTTGGAGATATAATGTGTCGAATATGGCTTTGTATTGATGTGTTATACTGTACAGCTTCTATATGGGGATTGGTAACAATTGCCGTCGACCGCTACACGGCTACTGTTTATCCGGTATGGTACTTTGAGCGGCGATCACCACGTAGAGCACTGATTTATATTATCATGGTATGGTTTTTCTCCATAATTGTGTCCATTGCTCCCTTTATTGGATGGAGAGAAATGATTCCCCATCTTTATAAATTCAATACAGAGACAAAGAGATATGAGTGTGTTCTGTTCGAGACGGAAGGATACGTTGTTTATTCCGCAATGGGATCATTTGTGATACCGACCATCTTAATGTTATTTCTTTACTTTAGAATTTTCGGAATTCTGCGTAAACGAATGAAGACTATGCAGATGAAGAAGGAAAAACTGAAAATAAACATTGACCAAGATTTTGATAGTTGCCCCTTACAGAACGCAAACAGTCTAATTGACCTGAATTCAACACCAGTCGATCAAGTAAAAATGTCTGATAAAGCTACACAAATCAGTCCAGTAGCAAAGAAGCAGTGTACAATATCGCCTATTGGCAATCGGAAACTGTCAAAAACAAACGCCCTTGAAGACAGTGGTAATCAGAAAAGCACAAACGAAAGTGTAGGCTGTAACGATTGCGTTTTACCGGATGTCATATGTAAAAGTCAAATAGAGGAGGAATCAGGAGACGAAAATCACCCCTGTCTATTAGATATTAATGTTAACAAAACTATCCAAGAGACACGAAGGGATTGTGATCAGAAGTCAAAGGAGAATCAACCAGCAGAAAGGGGGCAATCTAATAGCATAAAAGCAGACCGCGAAGGTAATAAACGAGCTCCAAAGAAGAAGGCTTCAATAAAACGTAGTTCGGTAATGTACAAGAAACGAAATTCGAAATCGAAACATATTCAAGGAATAAAGACAAAATACGAGCTACGAGAACAACGAGCAACGAAGCGCATGGCCATTGTAATGGGATGTTTCCTGTTTTGCTGGTTTCCATTCCTCTTTATGTACCTCATTCGAAGCTTTTGTGTAACATGCTATATAAATGTACACATACAAGCGTCCATAATATGGCTGGGGTATGTCAACTCCGGAATAAATCCCATTTTATATACATTATTTAATGATGATTTTAGGAATGCATTCAAAATTATTCTCGGTTTTGAATCAGAACATTCCCGAAGAAACAAATTATAAAATGTAAATATCAGATAGTGTGCTGTTATCATTCGACATTTAAAGGGGCATTGACACGTTTTGAGCTAAAAGTGTTCAAATTTTAGATTTCCATTTTTAATGTTTACAATGCTCACTTGAGATATTTCTAATAGTCAGCAAAAATTTGAACGTCATTTGTTGAGTTACAAGTGAGATACAGCACTTACAATTCTTCGCTATGTAAAGAAGGCCCGTGCCATGTTTTTGTTTACCTATATCTAATATACTAGTAAACGTTCCATTTAAACGATTTTTTTTTTCAAATTACAAGTTCATTCTAGGGTTTCTCACATCTCATTTTGTTTTTCTGTGAAGCAATCTTTACGTAAACATAAACAATGCACGAGCCTTGTTTACATAACAAAGACTTTTGAGTGCTGTATTTCTCTTGTAACTCAACAAATGACATTCAAATTTTTGCTGATCATTAGAAATAACTTGGTTAAGCATTTTAAGCATAAAAATTGCAATTATAAAATTTAGCTCAAAACGTGTACATGTCCCTTTAAAGTTATTGCTGCAAAAAATGTATAGACTGGATATATAAGGTACTTTCACGAATGCTCGGCTGTTTGGAATTATGCTCACTATTTGTTATTTTGTGACTCACCATTTGTTACTTTGTGTGCATTACATATTTTGAATGTGCATTTGATAGACTGAATATTGAAATAAAAGATCTATTTCTTAACGGTAGCAACAAATATCAAGAAATGCAAGTGTGAATTCTCCTATATATATTTTGAGAACCCCTTGTGACCACTTGGAATCAGAGAGGTAATGATGCAAAAAACTCGAATGCCTGTTACATGAGGGCCTTCTCGGTTCTTGAGAATTAGGGGGGGGGGGTATCCTCTATATCCCTATGTAAAACTCAACACCATTTTGTGTTCCTAACTTGCATCTGGAAGTGAACAAACTAAAAACAACATACATTCCATATCAACTCTCGTGCTTCTTAAGAACACATTTTTTGAAAAACTTTCCTCACAGACATTGCCCAATTACGGTCCTGTTCTCGTAATTATATGAACAACTAGGCATTCTTATAAAGAGAAGCTTTCAGAAATACTTCAATTGGCTTTCCTGATTCTGTGGTTTTTTGAAAATATACCTTTAATCAATAACCCTCTTTTAACTTTTTCTTAATTGTCTCCATGTGATCCTCATTTAACCAACTTGAATCCCCTTTACCTACATGTATATACTGTGACAAGTTTGGTTGAAATTGGCCAAGTGGTTTTTGAGATGACGGTGAAAATGTGAAAAGATTATGCCACATAGGCAGACAAGCACTGGGATCCTTCAACAAAAGTAAGCCTAGAATGGCTTACAAACAATGCTGGCAAATACTGAGCAGACGATATAAAAAGTATGAAGTACCATGATGTGAACGCTTTCTAATTGCAGTTGAGTATTTCTACAAATGTGAACGTGAAAGATTTCGAGAACGATACTGAAAATGTAATTAACTGCTGAAAAGCCAATGATGCGAGATCATCTGTTATTTAAATCTGTAAATTGATGAAAGATGTCTGCCTGTCAGATTACGAAATCAAACTTTTTTTTGGATATGAATTAAAACGGGTGAGACATCTTTTTATAGAAACACTAATTGTCGTTGTTCATAAGACTTTAGAAAGGGGGTGTATAACTAATACACATTACAATATCATTATATTTATGTCACTGTGAATTACGAAAATAACTGGTTGTCAATATAATATGATTAACGAACCTTTTAAGCTGGTATTTTGAAAGCGGTATATGCCGTCACCTGGTTGACTTTCAGTAAACAACAATTCGTCATAAGCAATTTTAAATAATTTTAAACAAAGAATTTAGGTATCAACAAAGTTGTAAATAATGAGCAGAAAATAGCGGATGTCACGTCTGTCAAAACTTATCTTGAAAATATCGCATTCCATACATAATTCTTTATATTTGTTTACTGCTGAAATTTGTTTAATTGAAAACCAATACAGTTCTGGAGGCACCTAATGACTTCCTATCTCTTTCCCCAAGTACAGCGGGTTCGCAAAAACGAGAGCACTCCACCTAAGACGCATTTGAGGCATAATGCAAAAGCACAGTTTGTGAGACCTTACCCTAATCAATCAGATGCCATCCTTCATTACAATAGATAGAAAGAATCTTTGCATGTTAATTCATTCTCTTAATAGGAAGAAGATTGTTGAAGAAACGAAAGCTGTTTTCAACAAACAATGCTCCCCTCTCCACTTTCAATTAACGTTCAGTAAGTGAAATATATCATTTGTAAATGCAAATGTACATGCCTCAATTTTCCTTTTACTCATTCAATTCGTCCTGTCCGGTGTACTTTAAAGGTTTACCTGCAGGGATGTGATTAGATTCACAAGTATGCTGCTGTTTGAAGACGACACCACGCAGAGCATGGTAATCCACTCTCCATCACCAATTTACGATCTGAAAATACGTTCCTTTGGGTCAAGTCAAACGTTAACAAACGGCAGATTATATTTCTCACGCAAGTCGATGCATTGATAAACAAACATGTTCACTTACGTGCATCTCTCTTTAACAGATGTTGTGAAATGTTAGAATATGTCTAATAGCATTATCTAAGAAACTGCAAATGTTCTTAAACTACATGTGTATATTCTCGACATACAACGATTTGTTGATAAAAACACACCATCATTATGATTGTTGTATTTGATATCAATAGTCTCTCTCTCTCTCTCTCTCTCTCTCTCTCTCTCTCTCTCTCTCTCTCTCTCTCTCTCTCTCTCTCCAAATTAACTATTTCCTCTCGAAGAAAAACAATTACGATTTTTTAGGATTTAATTTCAATCGTCAATACTGAGATTATATTCATGAACCTGGCCAGTTGATGATTATCAAGATTGTCAAAATAGTTATGCATACCAGCTTTCATTGTTCAAGATATACAAATATGTTTCGTCAGCTATCGAAATTTCAAGATTTTGTTCGACTATCGGTTTACATACCAATTTTACAACGTATTGGTAAGTCAGACTTTGACTATCAAATGCTTTGGTCAATACGACTGAAATATAAAATGGCATATGAAAATTTTATATTTTAGACAGTTCCTAGAAATTCTAACTTTGTTAATAATCTAAATCAAATAGTTATTAAAATAGACAAATATCGGACATCAAAATTTACTGTAAAACGAATACATTCGGTTCATAAATGTTTTTCGTCCACACGTATTTAAAAACTATTTTTATCGGGTTGGACATTCACTCGAAGCTTTCACTTTGTAGCTATATGTAAATGAATTTGTGTTTGCCATTTTAAATTTTACCATTTAAAATAAGGGCAAACTGGTTGAAATTAATACGTGGTGAAATACAGTATCTAAATTCAAATAATTTTTTGTCTGGCTCAAATATTAGCACATGCTTGAATTATATTTATCATTCTAAAAAAACCATAACCTGAATTAATTTCCTACAAATCGCAGTAAAGAGTTTTTAAAAAGCCTGTAAAAGCACATTTTGGGAAGTTTGTTGAAATGACACTGTGAAGCAGAAAACATCATTAATTTTCACTCAGAACTTTGATGTGACAACAAAAATTTGTGATACTTTTTTAGTACACGTTCTTGATCAGGTATATCATACACGACAGCCTATTGACCATCAATGCCCTAAATCCGAATCTCTGTAAAAGTACCAATGATCTACTTACATGAATCACAAGATTTCAAATTGCAAATTTTTGGGACCATATCTGCTAAAAAACTTTTATACACAGACTTTCAAGTAATGGGTCTTCAGTATACAAAATATTAAAATAGGATTTCAAATTCTGTGTTCCAGATGTGATACTTAGGAATATTGAATATTGGTGGATCTCAGTAATTAAAACCATTAAATATCGTCTTTCAATAAAGAAAATAAATCTTCATTTCTTTATTTTTTGTTGACAAGTTGAAGTAGGAACACAGAAATACCCAGATAGTCTATAAATGTGTTGTTTATTTCAAATAGAAACGTTCACCCTTTTATTTGGATCCAGTGGTTAAAAACAGAATAAGGTATTCTGATGACAACAACGCATTGGCGTGAAAGCTGAAAAGGCAATGAACGGAAAGTAGGATTGCAATGTGTCTACAATGAAAATTCACACCAACACTCATGTTTATCTCACATTATCCTCGATTGAAATGATATATGCATTTTTGATGCTCCATTCTGTTAATGTAATTCAAAGTCTATGTATGTATGTAGTATGCACGTTGTATGTATATGTTTGTAATATATGTATATAACGTAATTATTTGAAATGGGATTCAAATAATCCTAATTATGTGCTGTATAAAATGGCGAAGATAACGAACATTGATCAATTTCGTAAGTCCCGAACAGAATACAAAACAAGAGTTGGACAAACACGGACCCCTGGACACACCAGAGGTGGGATCAGGTGCCAAGGAGAAGTAAGCATCCCCTGTTGACCTGTTAAACCCACAGTGAGTCTTAAATTGATTAGGTAAAAGGAGTAATCCGTAGTCAAAATCTGTGTATAAAGAACGGCGTAACAATGTATGCATCTCTTTAAAATTGCTCTTTTCAAAATAAATTGATTTGCGTCTCACAGTAACTCTTAAAGAAAGTGATACTACACTATGTGGAATTTTATTTACAGAGAAAACAAACAATATGAGGAGAGGTAGCACAAGAAACCATTTTCTTGGCAAGAATACGTATTTTTAGAAAGAAAGACAGCATTTAAAACTGCGCTCATCCAACTGATCCTATATGGTTTATTCTCGTTTTACAGGGATTTGAAATTCGGTTTAGTAAAAATGGGTGAAACTCGGGCATTTGTCCAGGAAAGAAAATGACTTAATTGCTAGAGTCTGTCTAACGTATGCCTAATTATCTAAGGTGTGCACAAAGAGAACTCATCTCCTAAATCAGTTGGCATCATCATTTATCTACTTAATCTACTTATAGAGCTTATTCGTTACCTGACACTAATGCGCAGGAGGATGCTACTTGATCGTATGTCGATCCACTAATTATTCCGCCAGCAATTAGAGAGGAGGTAGTGATCTTCCTACTGCATAACATATTTTCTCAGACTTACATTGGTGACTCTGGCCTTTTAACACGAAATCAATTTATTTACTGCATTCAATAAGTACAAAAACCCAAAATCATATGAATACTGTACTTATAGGTTATAGACTTTGTTGCGGTAAAATATGAACGCCGAGTTCTTTGGCACGTAACGCGAGACCGGAGCTTTGCGAGGTCCGTTCTGCGCAAAACGAGGTCATATTTTTCCATACAAAAGTCTATAACTTTTTATAGATATACTTTCATTTCATTTAAGAAACTAACATAAATTTTATTTTTTATACTTTTTCCACCATAGTTTTAACAGACTAAGGAGCTGAAAAAACACGAAAAAATTGAAAACTTAAAAAGTTGTTGGACGTTTTAACAGTAAGTCACAGAAACGTGCTGTTATTATGACGTCACAATCAATGTTCCAATTTTGTTTCAAGTTATGACGTCAGCTTGCCGGGCCGAAAAGTTTCCGGGCATTATCGTGTGATATTGGCCCGCAACTTTGAAGGAAAAAGAGAGATGAATTGAAATTATCTAATAAATACATATTATTAACTAACAGTAATTGAATCCAGAAGAGTCGGAATCCGTGAGTTGACCAGGCGGATCATCAGATCACACGAGACGCTTGAAGTGTCGAGTTTGATCTGATGGATCGGCGCCTGTCATCTAGACGTGATCCAACTCTTTGGGATCAAGTTACTGTAGTAATGATATTTATTATATACCCCCTCACCTATCCTATTAAACACGACGTTATTAAGATAAAATGTGTTCCAAATATATCAAAATTACACAAACATGCCATGGAATTATTTTGTTGTGTACACGCAGATTGTGTTTATGACGCCAGTCGACATTCTCCACAAAAACGTTGCGTTGTTGCATTGTGACGTATCAGTTTCAGGAGAATACTGATAACGGAATCGGAAACGACAGTGTGGTGATCCGGAAGTCGGACACAATCTAAGAATTTTACAGTATCAACACTCGATCATTGATGGGTATATAATAAATGTATTTACAGCATTTTCTGCTATTTTTGATCTTTGACCTTTCAATCCGAATGCTAGTAAAACAATGGGCCAAGGAAAAGTTGAATGACATCACCCCTATTTCAAATCTTAATATCATACAACAGTCTTACTATGTTTTTGGTATGTTTTTGGTATGTTTTTGGTATTTCCTATTACCTGATCTTAATAATACTGGTCTTTAATGTCGTCTTTTGCATACACTATTTCAATTCAATACTTCTATAGCAATTAAAACACTTGAAGATCGAATGGTATTCATAAAACTGTTTTTACTATTTTCATAATCTTCATTTCTTATATTTAGCCTTTTATGTAAAAGCATTTCACTGAATTTCACGTTGAAATCGATCTACTGAACAGATTATGTCGCATCGGAATCAATATATTGAATGGAATGTGTCACATTAACAAACTGCGATAGCTTGATGTAAATGTAAAGATAACAACCAGTGATCAATCTCGTAAGTCCCAAATATCACGGACCCTGGACACACCAGAGGTGGGGGTCAGGTGCCGAGGAGGAGTAAGCATTCCCTGTTCACCGGTCACACCTGCCGTGAGCCCATTGTCTTGATCAGGTAAACGGAGTAATCCGTTGTCAAATCTGTGTATGAAAAACGTCAAGTCAGTGTATGAAAAACGGCTTAACAATTGCTATGAAACACATCAGACAACATTTCACCCAATGGCAGGCCATACTGGCAGATCATTTGCCTCTTCACTGGGTAGTCGTGCTATGGTTGCGTCAAACCTACATGTACGGTGTGAACATGAGTAGACATTGTTCCTTCGACAAATGCTTGGTGTTTTAAAGCGACAATCACGGGTCTTTCGGATATGATCTTAAAACGGAGTTCCCTTGTCATAGCAGGCGCTGGCACGCTAAAGAGCTCTCATTGCTAAGGTCCTGAACGCTAATCATTGGTGTACAATTTTGGTTATTTCTCTTACAGCTGTAACGTCTCAACATGGGCGAAAATTTCTTAAAATTCTTTAACAAACAAATTGCGTCACACAGGAATGGTTAATCAATCTATTGAATGAATTACGTCATTTTGTACTTAATTTTTAATGGATTATATCACATCTGATCATATACAGAACAAGTGCTATGAAGAGTAAACATCCCCTGTTGACCGGTCACATCCGTCATGAGCCCATAGTCTTGATCAGGTAAATGGAGTTGTCCATAATGAAGTGTGTTAAGAACGATCTACCAATTTGTACGAAACACATCAGACAGTATTTGACCAACGGTAAGTTTTATGGGCAAACTAGATCGTTATAACGACCATCGAATTTGCGAAATACTGACTTTAACCTAGATTGTTGAAAACCCTGTAACATCAACTTGTTTTCAGTAGCCTGCCTCGATTTAAAAACCGATCATACCCAGAACAAGCTCTTGCGTGTCGAATCAGTTGAGAGACATAGACACCATATGCAGGTGATAATGAAATGCTGCCACATAAATATGGGAAACTGACGATAAAGAAGCTGGAATCACCCTGTTCTTTTTACAAAGTTGAGTTGCTAATTTGCCGTTACTGTCTATATTCAATGTAAATGTAAAGATAAAATACATATTTAAGTACGACACAGATATTGAGAGGACTCTGTTGTGCCTTTTATTTCGAGTTCGTTGGGATATATCGAATCGAAATATAAACGGAAATGGTTATTATTATTAAACAATAAAATGCTCTCTTTGTTGGTTTATTGGGTGATGAAGGAAACTAGCATTGCAGTAAAAATTCATAACCCGCCGTTAGCGGGTTATGAAAATATTTTCTGCAAATCTAGTTTCTTCATCACCCAATAAACCAACAAGAAAGCATTTTATTGTTTATATTTATATTTTCGTGCATTTTCTAAACATATAAACTAGATTTAAGTTCTAAAATATCATAATATTGATAACTTCGTTACTTTAAACGGAACATCCAATTCAACATTTGACCTTGGGCTCGCTCCATATATGGCAATGACCATGCGGACAGGTGTCACTACAAAACCGGATCCAACTAGTTTGCAACAAACATGCATTTATTGGATGATAGATGCTATGTCAATTTCAAATGAAATATAGGAGAAAAGATTCAGTGAATGTAAATATTAACAGATAAAACGTCGTCAATATCTAAATGTTGAGTTAAAGGCCACAACTAGAGATTTATTTTCTTTTCATGTAGAAGATTTGAATAATTGTGCCTCATAAGAATATAACAAAACAGGTCAGCTAACAAATAAGCACAATTTATGTCCCTGGGAATTTCAACAGACTGTTAGAAGACCTAATCACCAAAGACTACGATGAAGATGTTGTCAATGAGGAACTCCAGCATTGTTTTAATAAATATCAACTTCAGATTACAACTGTGCGTATAATCAGAGTGGTGTTTAACAAACTATTTTTTTGAATAACTGATCACTAGATTTTTCCATACAAGCATCCAGACGTACATTGATATGGGGGAATATACATAAACGTCGAGATGACCCAGAGTATCAAGAAGCCGCTCATACTAAGTGACAAATATCTCATAAAGCCACATCTCATTGATCTGAGATTAAAAACTCATGTAGATTATCTCAATTTCATTTTCGTCGTTTGGTTCCCATGTAATGTATGACCAAACGCGATATCGATCAAAGTCGAGACAGGATGACTGATGTGTTACGTAACGGGTAGTTTTGACCTCATCATACAAATGAAGCAGTGAACAATCTAGATAGGGAGGGTATTTTGCGCAACAAAAAATTCTGTTTTTCCCACATCTGAAAATAGCAACCGCTCATGCTTAGTTTCCAGTTTCAACTCTTTAGCATACCCAGTACTGCAAACCGCGGCGATATCCCTCCCCCATTATAGGTTAAGCCCCAGTCCCACTGTCACGTTTCGGCGTCTAGGTTTCACTACGCTTGAAAACGCCACGTTTCGTGACAAATTTGCGCCGTTTTAAATTGTTGGCACGTTTAACTAGGTTTTACTAGGTTTTTTCCTACGTTTGCTAACGTTTTACTACGTAGCGCTAGGGATTACCCGGTTTACTATGAGCTATCATGTTGCCTTTTTACAAGGTTTTGATACGTTTTATCACGTATTTGTACGTTTCGTCACGTATAGACACGTTTTATTCCCGACTACGTTTACTCCGTATAGCTAGGTTTTAGTAGGTTTGAAGCCAAGGTCTACTACGTTTTTTCCCACGATATATTACGTTATCCTACGTTTTGTCGTTTAAACCGGGGTGGTTTCTGTAGCATCAGCTACGTTTTATTACGCGTTTCTACGCATTGTGTACCTTTCTGTACGTTTTTCTACGTTTCTTCTACGTTTCATTTTTTGCCCACGTTTGTATTATGCTGACCAATATATACGGGGTATATAGCCGTTTCATTTACGCATCGATGCGTTTTCCTACGTATATAGCGGTGCTGCTACGTTTTTAAAACGTAGTAAAACGGGATGCCCGAAACGTGACAGTGGGACTGTGACTTTGAAGAGACGTATACAAACGTAATAATACCTACACGAACGTAATGAAACCTGACTATGCTTGTCCTAAAACGTGCAATAACGTACAAACACCTATCAAAAAGTAACACATACATTGAAATACGTATTTTTAAAA
>CAJDSM010033069.1:33558-44879 GCA_903981925.1 Ostrea lurida
GCGGGAACGCGTCGATCTTGATATAATTGTATGATCGGCGCCTGTCATCTGACGTGATCCAACTCTTCGGGATCAAGTTACTGATAGTAATGATAATTTATTATATACCCCCTCACCTATCCTATTAAACGACGTTTATAAGATAAAATGTGTTCCAAATATATTCAAATTACACAAACATGCCATGGAATTATTTGTTGTGTACACGCAGATTTGTTTATGACGCAGTCGACATTCTCCACAAAAACGTTGCGTTGTTGCATTGTGACGTCATCAGTTTTCAGAGAATACTGATAACGGGAATCGGAAACGACAGTGTGGTGATCCGGAAAGTCGGAATCACACATCTAAGAATTTACAGTATCAACACTCGATCATTGATGGGTATATAATAAATGTATTTACAGCATTTTCTGCTATTTTTGATCTTTGACCTTCAATCCGAATGCTTAGTAAACAATGGGCCAAGGAAGATTGAATGACATCACCCCTATTTCAAATCTTAATATCATACAACGTCTTACTATGTTTTTTGGTAGTTTTTGGTGTTTTGGTATGTTTGGTATGTTTTTGGTATTTCCTATTACCTGATCTTAATAATACTGGTCTCTTAATGTCGTCTTTTGATACACTATTCAATTCAATACTTCTATAGCAATTAAAACACTTGAAGATCGAATGGTATTCATAAAACTGTTTTTACTATTTTCATAATCTTTCATTCTTATATTTAGCCTTTTATGTAAGCATTTCACTGATTTCACGTTGAAATCGATCTACTGAACGATTATGTCGCATCGGGAATCAATATATTGAATGGAATGTGTCACATTAACAAACTGCGATAGCTTGAGTAAATGTAAAGATAACACCATGATCAATCTCGTAAGTCCAAATATCACGGACCCTGGACACAGAGTGTGGGGTCAGGTGCCGAGGAGGAGTAGCATTCCTGTTCACCGGTCACACCTGCCGTGAGCCCATTGTCTTGATCAGGTAAACGGAGTAATCCGTTGTCAAATCTGTGTAATGAAAAACGTCAAGTCAGTGTATGAAAAACGGCTTAACAATTGCTATGAAACACATCAGACAACATTTCACCCAATGCAGGCCATACTGGCAGATCATTTGCTCTTCACTGGGTAGTCGTGCTATGGTTGCGTCAAAACCTACATGTACGGTGTGAACATGAGTAGACATTGTTCCTTCGACAATGCTTGGTGTTTTAAAGCGACAATCACGGGTCTTTCGGATATGATCTTAAAACGGAGTTCCCTTGTCATAGCAGGCGCTGGCACGCTAAAGAGCTCTCATTGCTAAGGCCTGACGCTAATCATTGGTGTACAATTTTGGTTTATTTCTCTTACAGCTGTAACGTCTCAACATGGGCGACAATTTCTTAAATTCTTAACAAACAAATTGCGTCACACAGGAATGGTTAATCATCTATTGAATGAATTACGTCATTTTGTACTTAATTTTTAATGGATTATATCACATCTGATCATATACAGAACAAAGTGCTATTGAAGAGTAAACATCCCCTGTTGACCGGTCACATCCGTCATGAGCCCATAGTCTTGATCAGGTAAATGGAGTTGTCCATAATGAAGTGTGTTAAGAACGATCTACAATTTGTACGAACACATCAGACAGTATTTGACCAACGGTAAGTTTTATGGGCAAACTAGATCGTTATAACGACCATCGAATTTGCGAAATACTGACTTTAACTAGATTGTTGAAAACCCTGTAACATCAAATTTGTTTTCAGTAGCCTGCCTCGATTAAAAACCGATCATACCCAGAACAGCTCTTGCGTGTCGAATCAGTGAGAGACCATAGACACCATAATCAGGTGATAATGAAATGCTGCACATAAATAATGGGAAACTGACGATAAGAAGCTGGAATCACCGTTTCTTTTTACAAAGTTGAGTTGCTAATTTGCCGTTACTGTCTATATTCAATGTAAATGTAAGATAAAATACATATTTAAGTACGACACAGATTTGGAGACTCTGTGGTGCCTTTTATTTCGAGTTCGTTGGGATATATCGAATCGAAATATAAACGGAAATGGTTATTATTTAAACAATAAAATGCTCTCTTTGTTGGTTTTATTGGGTGATGAAGGAAATACGCATTGCAGTAAAAATTCATAACCCGCGTTAGCGGGTTATGAAAATATTTTCTGCAATCTAGTTTCCTTCATCACCAATAACCAACAAAGAAAGCATTTATTGTTTATATTTTATTTCGTGCATTTTCTAAACATATAAACTAGATTTAAGTTCTAAAATATCATAATATTGATAATTCGTTACTTTAAACGGAACATCCAATTCAACATTTGACCTTGGCTCGCTCCATATATGGCAATGACCATGGCGGATAGGTGTCACTACAAAACCGGATCCAACTAGTTGCAACAAACATGCATTTATTGGATGATAGTGCTATGTCAATTTCAAATGAAATATAGGAGAAAAGATTCAGTGAATGTAAATATTAACAGACAATAAAACGTCGTCAATATCTAAATGTTGAGATTAAAGGCCAAACTAGAGATTTATTTCTTTTTCATGTGAGGATTTGAATAATTGTGCCTCAAAGATATAACAAAACAGGTCAGCTAACATAAGCACAATTTATGTCCTGGGAATTTCAACAGACTGTTAGAAGACCTATCACAAAGACTACGAATGAAGATGTTTGTCAATGAGGAACTCCAGCATTGTTTTAATAAATATCAACTTCAGATTACAACTGTGCGTATAATCGAGTGGGTTTTAACAAACTATTTTTTGAATAACTGATCACTAGATTTTCCATACAAGCTCCAGGACGTACATGATATATGGGGGATATACAAAAACGTCGAGATGAACCAGAGTATCAAGAAGCCGCTCATACTAAGTGAACAAATATCTCATAAAGGCACATTCATTGATCTGAGATTAAAACTCATGTGTAGATTATCTCAATTTCATTTTCGTGTTTTGGTGTCCATGTAATGTATGACCAACGCGATATCGATCAAAGTCGAGACAGGATTGACTGATGTGTTACGTAACGGTAGTTTTGACCTCATAGCATACAAATGAAGCAGTGAACAAGTCTAGATAGGGAGGGTATTTTGCCAACAAAAATTCTGTTTTTCCCCATCTGAAAATAGCAGACCGCTCATGCTTAGTTTCAGTTTAACTCTTTAGCATACAGTACTGCAAACCGCGGCGATATCCCTCCCCCATTATAGGTTAAGCCCAGTCCCACTGTTCACGTTTCGGCGTCTAGGTTTCACTACGCTTTGAAAACGCACGTTTCGTGACATATTTGCGCCGTTTTAAAGTTGTTGGCACGTTTAACTAGGTTTTACTAGGTTTTCCTACGTTTGCTAACGTTTTACTACGTAGCGCTAGGGATTACCCGGTTTACTATGAAGCTATCATTGTTGCCTTTTTACAAGGTTTTGATACGTTTTATCACGTATTTGTACGTTTCGTCACGTATAGCACACGTTTTTAATCCCGACTACGTTTACTCCCGTATAGCTAGGTTTTAGTAGGTTTGAGCCAAGGTCTACTACGTTTTCCCACGATAATTACGTTATCCTACGTATTTCGTTTAAACGTGGGTGGTTTCTGTAGCATCAGCTACGTTTTATTACGCGTTCTAGACATTGTGTACTTTTCTGTACGTTTTTCTATGTTCTTCTACGTTTCATTTTTTGCCCACGTTTGTATTATGCTGACAATATATACGGGTATATAGCCGTTTCATTTACGCATCGATGCGTTTCCTACGTATATAGCGTGGCTGCTACGTTTTTAAAACGTAGTAAAACGGGATGCCGAAACGTGACAGTGGGACTGTGACTTTGAAGAGAGTATACAAACGTAATAAATACCTACACGAACGTAATGAACCTGACTATGCTTGTCCTAAAACGTGCAATAACGTACAAACACTATCAAAAAGTAACACATACTTGAAATACGTATTTTTAAAAAGTAAAAAGAATCTCTACGCATTCAGCTGCGCTTTCATTACGCATTTCTACGTATCGTGTACGTTTCTGTACGTTTTCTACGTTTATTTACGTTTCATTTCTGTGCCACGTTTGTATTTGGTGCAGGACCAATAGAACGGATCGATGAAGGATGATTACGTATAGCCACGTACATACCCGTCATTAGCATCGATACGTTTCCTACGTATATAGCGGTGCTGCCTACGTTTTTAAAACGTAAGTAAAACGGGTCCCCGAAACGCGTGAGGAAACGTGACAGTGGGACTGGGGCTTTAAGGGTTAGTTTAGCATGCATGCACAATATGATATTAGGCATGCCATTTGTTATCACAAAGAGATTCCTTATTTTGTACGATTGACACCAAATAATCATATTGATTCAGCTTAAATCAATTAATTATAGGCTTATGAATGTATATCATTGTACTTTTACAACAACAAAAATGACCGCCTTGAATTAAACAAATGTAAGACGATTTTTTTTAACTTCATCTTTCTAATACATATATATGATAAAAATGTTTTTCCACAGCTTTGCTATACGTTTTGTGAAAGAAAACGTTCACAAAAATTAACATTTCAACTACTAGTACATCTGCGTAAAATTCAGATGTTGAGTCATTTTAGATACTGTGGAATCATTTTAATTCATGGGGGCCAATTTTCGTGGGTAACCAAAGTTTTGCTGGTTCGTGGGGACGTAATTTCGTGGGTAATTGATAAATAATGCGAACGGCATAATATTTATAAAGATTAAAAGGAAAATAAATCATGTTCGTGGGGACATAAATTCGTGGGTAAGGGCGACCCACGAAATCCACGAACATTGGTCCCCCACGAACAATGATGATTCCACAGTACTGTGCTACTCAAAATGACTAAATATCAGTCATTGGACATTATTTCTTTTACAACATACAAGAAAATTTAGCTTTTTTTCATGAAAGGTTCTCGAAGGATCGAACAGATATGTCCTTAGCATTCACTTATAGTACAAAAGAAGACAGCATTGTGGTCACCTAAAGTTGAAAGAAGAATCATTTCTGGTTCTATTCCCAGATCTATATCCCAAAATTCAGACCAATGCGTTATTTGAAAATGTCATCTTCCTCGTTTCCTTCTTGATTTATTTGAAATAATGATTTTTTTTTGTTAGTTCTAGCTCTGTGTGTTATCCGGTACGGTTTGGGGGCATACAGTACCATGAGCAATTTTCTATGACGTTCAAGGCCAAAAAAAATGTTTTATTTAATGAAATGTGAAAAATTTGGTATTCATGATATTCAAACGCAAAACATATACCAGAATACTGCACATTAATTCCTATATCATTATATAATTCATCTTGATCACAGCAGCAACTAGCTATTATTACACATTCTGCTGCAAGTACTTATCATATAAAACATACCCTCTAAAGGTCGAAATACAGTCATCTGCTAAGACAAAAATAGACTTGACACGTTAAAGCCCTAAAATGTGTTCAATCTATTATCAATTTACTTTTGACTGAAATTGTTTTAGTTTTACGAAATTTTCAATTAAAAAATCTAAAACATACATGCACTAATTGCAATTTTGTTTTCCAAATGATGCGTTAGAAGAGGCATATACATATCAAAGATAATTTGAATAAAAATATTAATCTGTGAGGTTGGTAATATTGCTGTACTTTCCTTGCTAAAATCAATAGTGAAAATGATTTGACTTCAGGGATGGTAATATCCTGTGGTGTCTGTTCTGACTGGGTACGTGATCCAGCTTATACAATTCTGCACACTTTTATAGCTTATCCTGTTTTAAGTGGTGAACTGCATTTGAATCTAGTATCAACTGTGAAGTAGAACAAGTGAAACGACATTATATTGTTCTGTTTATCCACCAATGAAAAGGTTCATGCTCGCAGCATTGTTAATCGATGATTCTCTTTGAACTTATATTTTATCATTACAAACAGGTAGGTACCTCACCAGTCACCATATTCCAGGAAATATAGTGTCAAAAATTAAATTGCCAAATACTTCCTTCAAAAAACCCTACTTAGTACTCAAATGTAATGTTCTTAACATCTGAACCCTAAAATATTCAGGGATATACAAGATATCTAAGGACTGTATATTTTCATATTTGCAGTTCTTGAGAAGATGTAATGAATTCACAATATTCTAAAATTACTTATGCACAACTTACATTGATCTTACGCGGGCGACGTAAAAAATTCAATTTTTTTTACGTCGCTACTCAATCCTACAGTTCTATTGTGATAATTCAGTTATAAAATTACTAATACATAAGTCAACAAATCAAAATGTCCGTATACTGGCCATCTAATAGATTTGCATCTCTATTGTAAAAAGGCCAAAAGCATAATCGCAACAGTATCAATCTAGTAAGTCCAAAATAGAATACACAAACAAGAGTTGGGCAAACACCTGGACTCCTGGACCACCAAACGTGGGATCAGGTGCCTAGGAGAATTAAGCATCCCTGTTGACCGGTTCACACACTGTCATGAGCCATAGTAATTTGATCAGGTGAAAATGGGTATGAACCCGTAGTCAAATCAGTGTTTGAAAACGGTGTTAACAATGACTATGATGAACACTATCAGGACAGCGTTTGCTCAAATGGTAGCGTCATTCCTGGTAAGTACTAAATGTTATGACGACCATAGAATTTTTACGAAATGCCTGCTCCTTTAAACGTGGACTGTTGAACCCTGCAACAGAAACAACTTGCTTTTAATAGCCTGCCTCGATTCAACAAACTGATCATACGTAGAGCAAGCTCTCTGGCTATGAATAAGTTAGGACATGCCCATACCAAATGCAGGTAATGCATGGAGATATTGCTACATCATATTGGGAAGTATTGACGATGGAGAAGCTAAAATTGTCCTGTTGTCATTCAAGTTGAGTTGTTAGTTTGCCGGTAATATCAATGTTCAATAAAAAATATCCAAGTGCGAAAAGGAGACATGAAGACTTTGCTGGTGTCCATTTAATTATCTAGTTCGCTTGGATATATTGAATTGACATATGAAGTGAGAGTGGTGAATCTTTGGGATGAGACCCTAAAAACCGATGCCCCATGCCATGGTAAGCGGTGGCACGATCTGGCTCTGACCGTCGTGCGTCGGTTCAACATCTACATCATCATGGTGACGTCACAACAGAAGTGAAAATTCTCGATGTAGTGGAAATAGTCAAGAAAATCCTAGCAGATGAAAGAAAAGGGAAAGAATAGCAATCTGCAGCAGACACAGAAGAGAGGGACGGGTTTACAGACTGTTCTGTGCTTGTAACTTGCTTCGGACATTCACGGTAATTCTGACGTCATTCTTGACAGTGTCCTATACTTTACAAGTCTATATATCCCAGTACCGCGAATTGATAAAGGTTAAAATAAGAGCCACAAAAAGAAGTGACCATAACTCTATGGAATAGAATACAATATGACATACTATGGCAAACTTTGCACTGTCGGTTTCGTCATGATTATTTAGTCTAATTTTGCGGTACGCTTCAACCACAAACAGATATACACGTATTTCACTACATGCATTACTGGTTCCCCAATGAGATGACTTTCTAAGTCCTGTTATGCGTATGTATGTGTATATGTGTTTCTGTGCATTTTTTTTTTTTTGAAGTTTAAAAAAACAGGTTTGATGACTGACAAGCGCTTAATGAATTTTGCAAAAGATCGCTGTATGATAAAGAAAAGGGAAACCTTGGCGGAGGAGGTATGTAGTCCCAGTATGCTCTTGATGTAAGTTTTAAAAAAAACATCTCAGTATCCTTACCTGGTCATTTAACAAAGATTCTGAAATAATATACAGTGTTGACTTTATGAGTTATGCATATGCTTCACATGAAATCCCAGGCCACTCTAGCGGAATTAATATGGCTGTTTAAGTGTTTTCCATGTACCCAACTATCTAAAATTTGTGCTCATCCTTCTGATTAATTTTGAGGAGAAGATAAAACATGTATCACTTTAGGGTTGATTGTTTTGGCAGTTTATGAGGAAATCTTTTTAAAAAGTGTCATGGAATAACGATTTGGATTACTGCTTATAGGAGTCATTAAATAGAAACGATCAGTGCGTTTTGTACAAATTATACATAGCGCTGATGCTGAACGACATAATGACAAGAATGAGAAATGAAAAACTTCTCGAAGATGACAGGATTTTAATACCATATAGCCAAGCCTATCTACCATATTCTATGGATATTTTCGTTCGCACCTTTTGGCAATGAAGTACATGCTTTAGCTGTTGGCACTAAACTAAATTAACGTTTATTTAATAAGTTGAATGTGTTTCAATTTAGTGCCTCGAGTACAACATTTGTCTAGAAGTTGTAATTTTACAGAATGAAGCAAATATTATTAGAAGTGCTAAGAAATGAATGAATTTCACGAAAAGCTGTGGACATTTTAAAATATTTGAATTGTGCTATTAGCTCCATCTGAATACTAATATTTGTGGTTGTCTTGTATGAATGACAATACATTTGTATTTAGCTTATATGTACACAGTATGCCACAGTTTGACTGACAAGCATTTTTTGTTAATTTGATCTGGATTGTTACAGTATTTGAGATTGTTGTTTTCTTGTTCCTGCAAACTGCCATGATGACTCTCGTAAACTGGACTTGTATATAATACGATAACTCTGAAGTGGTCATGGAGGGCAGTACGTCTAAGAGAGTGGTTAGGCGAGTTGTGTTGAGAAACCGTGCTCTGAAATTGTGAGTAGACTACTCCTTAGTAATGCTTTGGAAGAGAACCTTATTGTAGAATCGTTTTCTTGTTCCCCTTTCCTTTTGACAGAGAGACTTCCATGTTCCATAAAATCACTCTTACATAATATTGCAAATTGAACGAGATTTTGATTCTATAAAAAAAAAAAAAAAAGAAATTAGAATTTTAAATTCAATTTGATTGTTTGGAGTTTTTGATCGGTTGGAGTTTTATGATCTTTGACTAATATTTCATTAATGTGGAAACGCCATCAAGTTTATAGAGCCACAATATTTACCTACAACAGACTCTCAAGACAACAAAGTAGGGCGGTTGTTTATTGCGTTCACGTCTACCTTAGGTTATAAAGAATCGCGACTTTCACTTTTAATGTAGAGTGCTTGGCGAAGGAAAAGACGTTATCCTTGTAACACCTCGGGTTTGAACCGAAGACTTTCCTCATGAAGAATGCCTTTCCATTGAACTACCATGACCAATCACAGGATTTTTTTTAAGTTCATGCGCGACTTTCCCGTCATTTCTACTTAACCATATATTTTTGTTTTGGTGTGAAACTATTTTTTCATCTTCGCGATATGGAGCATTCTTGCGTATTTTCCACATTAGCTTTAACTTTTATATTATTATTGTAGTAACGTATATCGTCATGGCTAGCTTATTGGTTCGATCGCCAGTCTACATATAATAATGTTAGGGTGCCGTGTTCGATCTTTGATTGGTGCAAAATTTGTTCTCATCTCCTTTGCTACACACTCCTCCTAGGCACCTGATTCCACCTCTGGTGTATCCAGGGGTCTGTGCTAGCCCAGCTCTTGTTTATGTATTCCATTTGGGACTTACGAGATTGATCACTGTTCGTTATCGTTGCCTTTACAGTAACTTGGTAATATTCATATGTGCAACTTAAAGTAATACACAAAAGTTGATTTACATTTCTAAAAAGCGAATATACATCAAGTGTTTTTAGGATGCAAGACATGTCACGAAAATCTAATATTGAGAAACGTAAAGCATTTAATAAAATTGATCATGACATTCATGACGTCTTGATAAAAGAAAAGAACAAGCAAACAAATCAACATAAACGAGTATATACCTAGAAATCGTGATTAATGCTGTCTAGCTACGGTATACAAATCTTCGCATAAGAAAGGATGTATAACAGAATCTGCACGTGTGATTTTCACCATGGAGACAAGGGAGATAAGCTGAAAGATGTCATGATTTAATGTTGCCTATGTAATATGTTTTATATTTGAAATGTGCAGAGTCCTTTCTTTATCTTCATGGTAAGTCTTTCCAAATGAAATTTCAGAAACCAGCCTTCAAATGTAAACTTTTACACCACCTTCACACATTGCATAATGCATGAAAATGACTCTAAAGAATGGTCTTTTTTCTCACTGACATTCAAAATTAATGGTCCAACGTTGCCTCAAAATTTAATATAAGAATATTAATGATGTTTTCCATCAATTTTCAAATGCATCGCAGTAAAGATTTGTAAAACATTTTGTCAGTGGTTGTTTCATGGGTTTCTCTGTCATTTATACAAGAAATCATCTCTTGTCTGATGAATCGCCAACTAGAACATGTATCTTTTTCAAATATACCGAATCCCGTGTTCTCCGGTTTCATAAATCACGAAATTGAACAATTTATTTTCATTTTTTTTTTAAATCATGAGTCGAATATTTCTTATGTTAAGCGAGGTTTCGAGTTTCTAAATAAATTATTCAACGTACAATGTACTACATCCATATATGTTTACATGTATACGACCCTCTCTAATCAGGGCATAGCTTTGATCTATGTAAATACCGAACAGAAACAAGCCCTCATTGTCATGAATTACAAAAAGGATGGTTTTTTTTAAAAAAAAATCATCACTATCATAATTTTGGAAAACAATTCTTTTCATTGCCGATGAAAATTCTTATACCTACTTTCCATCTAAAGATCTGGAAAAACGACTAATGTTTTGAGAAGTCAACATCACGATCTGACAAGTCGACATAATTATCTGACAATCCGACACAATTAACTGACAAGTCGACCTAAGTATCTGACAATCGACTGTAGAACTATGAAACCACATGTTTAACATGACATAGTTGACATATTTTAATCTACCTAATAACATTCCCATATGCTACTTAGAAATATGGTGTTTCTCTTCAAGGATATTCATTATTTTTACTGTAAACTCTTTTATTATACATGTATTTACACATAGCTCGTGATATTGCGAATTCCCAAGCTTAACTCGACGAAAACTTTTACTTTACTTGTATCATCAGCTATTCATGAAAAAGGAGTTCTAAACAAGTGAAATCAGAGATTTCGGACCTCCGTCATGTTTACATTAAAGTCTTCTAAACCCAGGACCCGGATCTAGGTCCGGATCGTCACCAAAATTTAATGGGACTTTCTTAGACCTAGACACATCTGTGTACCAATTGGCGAAGCGATCTCACCACCAATGTTTGAAGTTGCTAACAGGCAAATAAATAAACGC
>CAJDSM010033073.1:13375-24343 GCA_903981925.1 Ostrea lurida
ATATCAAAAAGTAAAATTATACCGTAAAGTAATAAACCCTGGCCCGGGATCACGAAACTGTCTTAAGTTAAGTCAAAATTTTGACTTAAACTTAAAATTTGGACTAGCTAGACTGCAAACTTAAGTGGATCACAAAACGAACTTAAGCAAATCTAACTAGTGATAATTGTGCTGGATGCCAACACACAAGTCGCCCAAATCCCCCCAACTCCCCCGGGCATAACTCTCCTTGTCCAGACCTTCAGTTTGATAGTCACACGATATACTTCGTTCATTAAAAAAATTGCACTTAATGACAACGTAACACCTCCGGGCTAAACTCTTACTCGTCAGAGTCTCACAAGACACACTTCCGGAGAAACTTTTTCATTTTGCACTTAATGACCCCGTAACACCCTGGCTGAATTCTACTCGTCAAGACCTTCAATTGATATTGCACAAGATTACCCCTTCGGAGAACTTTCATTTTGCAACTTAATGACCCGTAACACCCCGGCTGAATCACTTTCGAGTCTCCAATTTCGTACGGTCACCATGGCGAAGCCCCGTCGTGCATTTGAAATTTATGCACTCATGAACCTCGCCCCTACCCATGGGTGACTCTACTCATGAAGGCCGTTCAATTTGATATGTCACAAGATACCCTTCAGTCGATATTTTTTAATTTGATTAATGACCTAAACCACGTCCAGGGCTGAACTCTGTGCCTTAATGACCCCCCAGGCTGCACTCTACTCGTGAGAGACCTTCAATATTGACAGATCACACGCACACCCTTAGGTCATTATAATGACTTCAGAACGACCCCGGGGCTGAACATCATTTTGGTCAATTTTTTATTCTTGCACTCAATGACCACCCCCCCCCCCCCCCCAAGGTATAACTCTACTCGCTGGAGCACGTTCAATTTGATATGTCACACGCGATACCCTTCGGTCAATGTTCCTTATTTATAGACTTAATGACCTAAATCTTTGGAGCTGAAACTCTGTGCACTTCAGTGGACCCTGGGACACCCCAGGCTGAGACCGTACAATTTGATATATCACACGATGCCCTTTGGTCAATTTGTTATTTGCACTTAAATGCACCCCAGAGCACCGCCGGGGCTGAAACCCATTCAATTTCAAAAGTCATGAATTTGCACCTCTTTGAGCCACCCTCTATCCACTCAGAAAGTTTTGCTTTCAATCGTTGAAGCGTTTCTCCGTAATCGTGCGGACAAATTAATCAAAAGTCTGGAAAGAATTATTTATAAACTGATACAAAAACACAATAAGTCGCCAAAACTCCGTTTTGGGCGACTTACATAAGATGTTTAAGTAAAAACTTAGTCAAAGAATCTTTAAATTCTAATTGGCAACCAAGAACTTGGGCTTTTGACTTTAGAGGTTAAAATGAGGTTACGTTAAACATATAAAAATAAGATGAAACACATGGGGGAGGGCGAAAAAACACAAAACACACACACAAAACAAAAAACAAACAAACAAAAAAAACCATTACCCGGAAACGAACCATGGACACGCTTATTTTGCAGATACGAGTCTGTGACTTATCCTGTAAACTTTATTTGCTATTATAATATTCCTTACACCGCTAATAAGATTTTTTCCGGGCTGTCAAGCTTTCTTTCAGCCTACCGACAGCTTCGGTTTAGTTGATAGAGTGACTTCCCGATACGGACACTCTTCTCGTACGAAGGGTAAGAAATTCTTAGTCTCGTTACATGACACACAAAGCGGCGATGGCGACGTCTGATCAATGAGAAGTGCACAAAAAGGACATCGAGCTTTAAGATGAACTTAAAATTTAAGCACAGCACTAGAAGCAGTCTTAAGATTGTAAGACAAATACCGAGTCTTAACCGCTAAGTGATTTTTTTGTGTCATTCATTTAAGACCAGCTGTAAAATTTAAGGCAATTTATTGGCTTAATACATCTTAAGACTCAAGACATTTCAGTGATCCCGGGGGCCAGAGCCATGAACCGCAGTGCAGGCCTATTAAGTATCTGAAAACGACACATGTTTAAAAAAAATGTTAGTCTAAAAGGAACATGGACAGGGTTTTCTGATTGGATTGCTTGAAATATAAGAGGGCAGGGTCCGTTGATTACCCAACTCTTGTTTTTTATTCTCTATTTAGGACATTGATTGATTCGATCACTTGTTTGTTATCGTTTTGCCTTGTACATATAAGAGGCAGGAAATAATAACCCATTCTTGGAAGCGAATGTGACCCTTAGGGATTTTGTATAAGTTTCTACACACATGTCTGTTATCATTCTAAATCACCGTGTGTAAAATGCTCCCGAGTAGACTTGGAAGAAAACTTTTGAATTCCGGTGATCTTCATAGCGCATGAGAGCTCATTGGTGCATTCAGATTGTTCAAAAATAGCCGGAATCGCATATATTTTTCTATCATTTGATCGATACGCATTTTAAATAGCACTTGAGGAGAATAACTATATAAAATGAAGTGTACATGAGTATCTACGAGAGGCAAAACACAGAGGAGGTAATTGAACACATGCTAATGTCATCGGACTGCGTTCAAGATCGTAGCTAGGCCTAGCTCGCTCAGGCTAGAATCTAGGTAATCTTGAACGCACGTGTATGAATTAACGTTGTGATCGCTACGCCAGGGCTAGGCTATGCATGGCCGTTCAATCGTAGCGCTACCGAGCCGCTACGTTAAAATGGCCGCTACAATCTTTTTACCAGCCTGGACTGATACGCTGTGTAGCGATGTGGACCAACAACTTTGTTGACGTTGTCATACAACAACTTGGCTATCGGGTCAGAAAATGCCAAAGTAAAGACACAAAGTTTACAATAAAAACCGCTCCTTTCTTTCAATGACCCATTGCCACTAAAGGTAGCAATACTTGAAGAATGGTTCTGCAATAAGTGTTTTATTAAATATAATAAGATAATAATAAACAACATACTGCGGCACAATGCTTTTTTTTTTTTATAGAAAAACATGGACTTATCTTCCAAAAGATATTTGCGATTTTCTTGGATTATATTTAACTGCACGGGGACGAAGATGGAGGATGTTGACGAGATCAGAAATTCGAATGAGTGAGTACAATCTTTTATTGAAGGTAAGTTCTGTTCTCCGGTATTGTTGGAAGTCCAATACATCTATATAGCTGGTTAAGATCTTCTAGAAAACTTTTCAGGTAGGTACCAAAATTCCGTCAAGAGTCTGCTTCGTACGCAACAAGGAGGACACAGAGCATTATGGGTATGTTTAGGTAGGATACAGGTAACACTTTCCCCACCCCATGTTTATTTTCCAAGTTCAGGATTTTCTAGAATCGAAGCATGTCACCTGTATCAATTTCGTAATCAGTATAATTGAATTTTCAACTGCACTATTGTTATGTATTGTATTGTTATACATGGTTCGACGCAAAAATATTGAATTCACTTTATGTTACGGGTTCATATAGTTCTTGGGATTCTAATCCTCTTCTGGTAGCACTTCGTTCTATCAGTATTAGTTTTGCAAGTATCAGCGTGTTGATTAAGGTGAGCAAGATCAATTAGCTTCGGAATACTATGCCCTGGCGATTTGTCTGATGTTGATAAAATGTCTTCCATCAGTACATTTAGATTGTAGTCCAAGCATACTAAGAATTACTATCCCGGGTGAATGGTTTTAATTTCTGCATTTTTATCTAGATTGTCTTGCTCGAGCTTTCATCAAAATGCAAGCATGACTTAGTGCACTAGTTTTGCATGCTAATTAGCTATACTTTGATTAATTGTTCAGTATCCATGATATTTGTAAGTAAAGCATTCACCACAGTGGTTGTTCAACTTTGTGTCGTAAGATTTATTGACAGTTGGTAAAGCTGAATGCCGATTTCAAAGTATCATTATTTTACCTTACCTGCACTTCTAGAAATACTTGTAATATTACTTTAGTCACCGCACCAATATTTTGGAAGTATTGAGCTAGGCTACTATTAACACAATCATCTCATCATATTATTACATCAATAAAGTAACCATGACGTCAAATTAGTCATCATGATATAGAATTCACGGAAAGGCGATATAACTCTATACAATGTAAGAGGCATGATTAAAATTTGTGGCATGACACTACAGCTAGCGCCATGTCCTGGACTTCTTATTCATTGGCCGAACACCGCGAATGTCAAAGGAAATGTCAGGCGATAATTGAACCGAGTGATTACGAAGACGGGAAATGGTGAACTTCGAGTCGGTAATGGTTTCTTATAGATACCCCCCCCCCACAACAAAAACATCGTATACTAAACATTGACAGGGAGCAAAACGTAATATTTGGAATGACTTATTGTTAAACTACATTCTGAGACTTAAATAATTCTAAGACTGCATTTGTACGATAAAATTGATTACTTATGAATTGAGATAAAAATGTTAACTTTTCAGAATGACTTGTTTTTAATCATATAAATGTTCCAAGATAAAAAGAATTTTGGGTTTTTATAAATTGTCTGATGTATTATGGCTTCAAAAGAAGCATATATTTTTCATTACTCTGATTTTTCATATATTTTAACTCATCCACGATATATTGCTAGTTCCACATATTATCGAGCAAATCTAAAATTTAGGTGCCAAATTGATGGATATAGATCTTGACTTTGTTGGGATGAAATTATATTTTCATATTTACGCGCAGCCATAAAATAGCACTCCTTTCTAGAATAACAAAGGCGCATAAAATATGATCCCTCTTAAATGTTTCCCATCGAATATAGATAACGTATATGTCCAAATTTCATCTGGTATGTAGGAAAGATTTGGGAAACTGGCAATATTTGACACAGTGCATCAAGGAAGGAATTGCGGCTTCACTCGTGTTCCCGCCCTCTCCAGAATAAACAGCCAACCAATCAAGTGGATGGTTCGAGACTCCCAAGGCACTGTCCGCTTCTGCTTCTGTACGCACTGCATCACCAACCTAAAGTGTGGGAGAGACCACAGGGAGATTCAAGCCTGAGAGGTTCCTCAAGAGGAAAGCAAACGAGAAAAAAGGATGCGTTACGCCTTCGATCCGTTTCTCAGCTGGACCGAGGTTTAGCGAGCATCAATGTTATTCCGGCAGTAAAAACAGCTATAACGAAATGCTGGGAGGCAACAATTTTGATTCGAATAAACAATTCGCTTAATCCGATTGAGTGATAAATGCCTATCAAAAATCTACAGAGAACATAAAATTCACTTCGCTTTAAGAGTGACTTCATATATAGTATATTCACTGTTAAACGTGTTTACTGTCGCCGTATAAAATGTTCTTTATTCTATGTAAAGTATTTTTTATTGAATAATGTTTTACTGAGTTGATATGATGGATGTACCAGTATGTCCTACCTTCTTTTAGCTCTAATTGTTTTTGTCGGTAGGTGCATGCTGTTTCAATGGAAGTGATTAAATGTGTTTGCTCAAGTATTTTAAGATTATCATACGCGAATCGGATTGCACTATCTTCAAAACTTCTCATACTATCATCAACAGAATATATAACTATTTTATGAACAATCGGTGACTTCATTCCTGCAATCTAGGCATATATAACATCCATGCTGACATATTTAGACATTGCTGTTTCTAAGTTCGCAGTTATCATTGACGACTTTAGCGCATCAGTAGTGTTTTGTATCCACAAACGCGTCTCTGACTATAACATGATCAAATAGTAAACCAATTTAAGTGCCGTTTGTAACAGCCAATGGAAATTTGCCAAATTAGTTCACACTAGAAACCAGCGTTGCGTAGAACAAATTCCTCATTTGTGTTCTTGTATCTCATTCAACAAGAAAACTGTATTTGTCAGACTTTGCAATGAGCGAGGAAGAGTTGTATTTGGCACTTCGTCTCTGCAAGGTAAGTTTAGTTTCTCTACAAATATACATTTTTGATATGGAATACGTATTTTCCAGTACAATGAGCACATCACACAGTGTTGTTTAGCGTTCTATTCCACAATTTTTCCCCCCACTCCTGTGAATGTGTCACAAATTTTAACCTAGCGCTCAAGGTCATAGGCAGACCCAGCCTCTAAATGCCGGGCGCGTGTGAGGAGCCAGGGTTGCCTCCGCATTTTAAGATTTAGTTTGCACTGCGACGGAGGTAGGGAGCTCAACTAGTACCTCTAGATCAAGAAGTGATCATCTAAATAAATCTCCGAGAGAGTCGCGACTAAATTTGACTGGTCAGGTCTCTTCCAAAATCTCCGACCAGTTGTCACACAAAGTGATTCGGGATCTTGCCTCGACTTCGCCGCTTTGTTGCGATAAAATGCTCTAAATGATATGTAACCAGTCTCACTACTCTTCCAAGGGTTTAGGAGGAGTGCGAAGACAAAAGTTTTGCATTGAAAAACCTAAGTCCAAGGCACTAACTCTTTTTTAAAACATCAGGACAGCATTCCCATGTAAATATGCACATCTCGACCATTGTGTCTTTCTTCTGACCAGTTTCATCAAATTCCAAGGTTTAGAGGCGTTGCGAAGACGTGAAAGACAGGGACGGACGACAGACGTATAGCCATAATACACGCCCGCTTTTATGCGGGCGTATAAAAAATGAGTCAATGTTAATGTTAATGAAACACTGGTGCAAAACTGTGTCATCATGTCCAATTTGATTCACTTATGCTTAGTTTATCTTGAGAATATAATCGTACGGAAGTAAAGCTGTAAACATTGGAAGTACTATTTCGGTTAGTCGTTACTTTGGACACAAACACACGAGATGAAAGGTGATGGCTGCGGTATGAGACCAAGGACGAGTATAAGGTGGATATAACTCAAGAAACAACTAGCCTGGTCTCATTGTACAAATCAGAATAAGAACATTGTACATTCCTGAGCATAGGACTAGACATTTGTAACTGATCTCTACATATCTTGGACGAACGGCAGATACACTGTATCTTCCGTGGCTATTCAAACTTTACCGACCTGTCACAGTAAACACACGCTTAGTAGCAACCTGTTCTTACACAACAATAGTGCAGTCTGTTAGATAACTAGTACTGTATATACACCAATTTCATGTTTGTTGTATACACAAGTCCAACTTAAAAAAGATTATGAGGCAATGTCTATCCGCTATAAACTGTTATCGTTATATTCAGTACGTGACTCGATGTTTTAGAACTACATATATACAGGTAATTGAATTCCACTTCACTGTACGCCTAATTTTCAATTTATTTAAGTGGGCCGTTATTCGTTGTGACTGTGGACTTACTGTGTTGAGGTGAATTTCACATATAAAAACTTCAAAATTTATCTGTATTATTTATAAATTATTTTTTAAGACACGACATATTGATATAGAAAGTATACTATGACAAACTTTAAGTACGAAAATTTATTATTTTACAAGTATGTGTTTCTTCAATGTTATTTTGTTTCATCCGGTACTTGATTGATAAGAAGATAGCATTGTCTCTGTTCATATGAGTAAGACAGTATCATAGGAACTGAACAATATCCATGACACTATTCAATTGATTTGATATGACACATCAGTTATCACAGAAATATTTGGCTATTATTGAGAATTGATATGGATTAAAACTTCTATGTTGATGAAAAATAAATTTCTTCTTTTATTTCGTGAACGTATTTATCTTTTCTTTTTTGGCTCAAGGAAGTATTTGGGGTTTTTTTCACCCAGAACTTTTTAAAAATTATTCTTGACTTTCAGAATTACAAATTAATTACACATGAAAGGCAAGATAGCGAAACAGTGATCAATCTCGTAGCCTAAATAATACAAAACAAGATTGGGCAATCACGGAACTCCATGACACCACCAGAGTGGAATCAAGGTGCCTAGAGGAGTAAGCATCCCCTGTTGACGGTCACACCGCGAGAGCCATAGTCTTATCAGGTAAACGGAACAAATCAGTGTGTGAAAAAACGGCTTAACAATGGCTATAAAACACATCAGACAGCATTTGCTTCAATGAGTCATATTGGTAAACTATATGTTTATAACATAGTAAAAATTACCAAGAATTTAATTTGTGATATTTTTTTACTACACATATGTACCTTCTTCTTAGCTATGGATAGGAAACTGTGATCAGACGTCATAACTTCATGCATCATTAAAATTCGTACCACGTGACTGGCGCATAACTCTTTGCGACGCATTATGTGGAAAAAGTATTCAGTATTCTTGAATTAAAAAATTAAGCTGGTGGCGCAAATAAGTTAAAACAGGCATGGAATCTCGGTATCGGTCCGACGCCAGAGGTTTCAGCAAATATGCTTTTGCGCATCTTTTAAAAGAATTTCATTCTCTTGATAAAAATATATATTAAAAATTAAATAAAAAAAAAAACACAACACCAAAAACTGGTAAACAATTGAAACAGAAAAAGTTTAGATTCTTCATTGACATAATATGATTAAAAAAAAAAGTTGTCCAGCAGGTAAATTACAACTCCGGTGCGGGTTATTGTGCACAACAGTTACTGTTAGTCTATCTTACAATTATTCCCAATATTTCACGTTTTATAAAAAAGAAGCATTCGGTTTTAACTGACGACATTGAAAAATTAGTAATTTTTAACAAATTTTTATGATTCTTATTTATGTTTTTAATGAAAAATGTGAGATTTTCTAATTTCCACACATACTTGTGTTATGTATGTCTCACATCTCAGGAAAGGTGCAACTTAACAATATCTTTCAAATTGGTATTCAATTGCAAGAGGAATTGTAACACTTTCGCACTTGGAACATTAATATTGCATATTCAACACGAGGATGAAGCATCCAAGTGGACAAATTCTGACCTCACACCACACATTTTAGTGGTGTCAGTTTTGAATGACAACTGGCTAGTGAACAGAACTTAATTTCCACATAAGATTGGAGCATGGTGTCGTCCCTTGATATGATTTTTTTTTATCATGGGCTAATTAATAATGGCTTTTTAGAAAGGCCGCGGTCGCTTTGTAATCAGAATCAAACAAAACCTTGCTTATACCTGTGATACAGCGATGACTTATATTTCCCCCTACACATTAATCGTGTTCCTTTTGATCAAACTGTCAGAAATATACATTTGGAATGCGTTTTTTAAATGAAAGGGTGAAAATACTATACATAGAAATATACGACGAAAATATTATCTATTGAAGAATTCTGCAATTTGCGAGTGCGTAACGATATTAACATTAATTATAATGGTTATTAAAGAGGAATGTGAAGTGTAATCAGTAATGCATGAAACACTTATAATCTTAAACCTAAAGAGAATCTGAGATGGTAATCAAACAATAATTAACTAAAGAGAATGAGAGTTTAATCAGTAACAAGTAATAAAACTAAGAGAATAAAGAAAATTTAAATTCATGTAACAGCCATTTAATTTAACTAAAGAGATTCTGAAGATTCAGTTGTTTAACAGAGATTCTGAAATCTTAATTATGTAAACAGACAATATTCTAGATAAGAGATGTTTAAGTTTAATTGTGAAACAAAAATAGTTTCTAGATAAAGAAATTGATACAAAGTTAATCATTACTGGAAGGAGAGTGTAACATCTATAACTTAGCTATAGAAACTTTGAAGTTTTAAATTTTTTAACCATGCACATTTTAATCAAGCGTGGGACGTTGACGTCGACAACTGATCCACCCACGCCGTCAGGTGATACAACGAGGCTCCCCGGACTTCGTCCGGTGATCTAAAAGTGTTCGACAACACATATATTACGTCCTCCACCCCTCACATATCACCATAACTATAAGGGTAATAATTGGATCCTCAATCCTGAAATTGCACATCTACAAATGACAAATGAAGCATTGTAGCAAAGTTTTCAAGTCTACCCGAATGATCCGTATGCGAGAAAGTGTTCCAATCTGGAGATCCACCATAATTAAGGGATACAATGAGATTCTCTGTCCTAAAATATGCACATCTACAATTGTACAAGTTTAAAGTTTATACCGATAAGCCGTAGAGGGGGGAGTATTCACAAGCTATTTTTACGCCTCCACACTGTTATACTCCAATCCATATAACTTTAAGGAAACGATTGGATTATCCTGTCCTGAAATTATTACATCTATGGAATATGCAATGAAGCTTGTGCAAAGTTTCAAGTCTATCTGTAAAGCCATATAGGTGAAGTGCTCAAAGCTATTGTACACCCTCAACTCCTCTTAGATCCACCATACTTTTTAGGAAATTATTAGACCCTCTGTCTCAATAGTGATAAACGACAGCTACCTAAATGTTAACTGCAATAAGACGTTCAAGTCTATGCTGAATAAGTCATCTTGGATGTGTTGAAGTGTTCACAATGATTTTGTTGACGCACAGGAACTGACAGAATTATTATACAAAAAAGTATGCACCCAGTATACTGAGCCAGATACATAGTACCCAAGCCTAGGAGTTTAAATAATTTCGACATGATAAGCGCAATATTAAAATCAGCATAACTTAAGTGCCAATGATTTAGTTTCGCAGAAAGCACCTAATTGACAGTCAAGTATATATTAGAAACCGTTATATACTACAATTATAAGCTGGCTGTTTTTTCCCTTGTATTCTTAAATCTTCAATGTTGATCTATAACGGTATGCAAAAGACGAATGACAAATTCAAAGTTTGAAACCTTACAAAATCCAAATTCCAGCGTAATATTCAATATACAACTAAATCAACCGATCACAAAACGAACTTAAGCAAATCTCAACTAGTGGATAATTGTGCTGGGATTGCAACACACAAGTCGCCTAAAATCCCCCCAACTCCCCGGGCTAAACTCTCCTTGTCCAGACTTTCAGGTTGATATGTCCACGATATAACTCGTTCATTAAAAAAATTGCACTTAATGACAACGTAACACCTCCGGGCTGAACTTTACTCGTCAAGACGTCACAAGACATACTTCGGAGAACTTTTTCATTTTGCACTTAAT
>CAJDSM010033075.1:0-12364 GCA_903981925.1 Ostrea lurida
CTCTTTTTCAAAGGGGGGCATAAAAATGTGTAATTTTAATATATCTTACCACGAATATCCCAATCTATTTCCAAATGCTTTCAATAGTAATATGTTTAAGTTTTCGTGTGTTAATAATTGGTTAATTTGGAGACGATTCCTTGTATTGGCGGAGCGTGAAAAACGTGGTAATTGCTGTTTGAACTCGGTGTTTCTTTAGTCAAACATAAATTGAGTGCTGTCAATATTCGTGTTAGTTGTTTTAGTATATATCTCTGTTACACCTCGATATATCATTCAACATGCCGCTCCTTTGACATAACACGCATGGCAATATTTAAAACAGAATTAGATGCAAAATTGTAAAATGCCAAGTTTTACTTTGATTGGCGGAACGTACATTGGTGGTACCTCAAATATGATTGCACATCTGTTTGTTTGTTTGTTTGTGTGTTTATTTATTGAAACCTTGATTGATTGATTATTTATTGTTTTACGTCCCACTCGAGAATATTTCACTCATACGGAGACGTCCCGGGCTGCAAAATTTAGGCCTATGCTCGGCACTCAGGGCCTTTGAGCAGGGAGGGATCTTTAGCGTGCCACACCTGCTGTGACACGGGGCCTCGGTTTTTGCGGTCTCATCCGAATGATCGCCCCATTCAGTCGCCTCTTACGACACGCAAGGGGATACTGAGGACCTTTTTTAACCCGGATCCTCAAACCTTGAGAACCATCTCATTGGTATTACAAATATATAATATACATCTAAAGGCAACGCAGTTCAAACTTCGGAAAAAACATTCCGTCGATGACATGGTTTGTATCCCTAAAATTCGAAGATTTTCTGATGCCCAACCAGAGATTGAAAACAAAGCCAACAAAACTGAAAAATCGCCTATTAAATAATAATAATAATGATTGGTTTTTATATAGCGCTTTATCTACCGAAGTACTCAAAGCGCTTTACAATGCATTATTAACAGCTGATGTTGAGCCCAAAAAAACTTTTTTAAAGATAAAAATGGCAAAGTATATACTATATATAGTATTAGTTAGTTCTGACGATGGTGAAATCTGGACTTTGAATTGGGATTAGTTTATTTTTCTTGAAGTCTTGAGCATGTTTCATCCTTTCTTCGTTTTCACTTATTGCATTAACATAAAAAGAATATTACTTGAGTGTTGTACTTGAGAAAACCTGAGAAATTGAAACCATCCACTATGTTCGGTCGGAACGTGTTCATGTGGTGTTGCGATTAACCGATTGGCAATTCTGTATTCGATTGCCATCCATAATAAATAAATAACTTACTTACATATACATGTACAAATTGAGGAATCCACACTACTATCTTGAGATTCCCCTGATCTATGCACCAATATAATACATGCAAATATATAGCTAAAAGTATATAGATGGAATGCGAAATAAAAACCATTTTTCTACACTTGGCGAATGTTTTACCAGATTAGATTTCACATATATACAAATTGATATAACGTTTTCTGCAGTTGTTCTATATCATGGCGTTTATCAAGCAGTTCCAGATAAAAAATAAAGACAATAAAAGACAGCTTGAGAAAGAGCACAGTTGTTACTGCAATTTATTTTTAAAATTTGTCATTTTATTATTTTTTTTAATGAAATGCATGTCTCTGTAACATGATGGAGTATTTTTTAGGATTTTAATTTATCTTTTATGTTTGTAGTTAATATTGTATTGAACTTCGATAGTTTCATTCAAGCAGATGGACGGCGTATTGTTTTTCATTCAATCTTTTGGTTTCTAAGGGAATAAGCGTCTAGTTGTGTTTTATTAGAATTCATTACCTGTGGAATGACGCATTGAACGACGTTGCCAGGTCAAAAATGAATTGTAAGCAAAGAGAATGCAACCACCTGTGCAAATTATTATTTCCATATCCGATTTGATTTTAGTTTTATTCGTCTTATGTAATGAATGAGATGTCACATGGACTCTGAAAATTAAAAAAAAAAATTTAACTAATAATAATATACGTAATAAATCGTAAATGAATATCATGTTTCTTTTTAGATTAATTTATAGTAATATTCTCTTATCTATGGAGTGGGGGGGGGGGGGTGTCACATTTTGAACATTTCCGAAATAAACTCTCAGATATCCTACCATATCTTTAAAATACATCCAACTGCAAACAATTTCAGTTACTGGTAGCAATTTTTTAAAACGATATGGAACTTTTATTTTCACGATAAACATCGGATGTTTGTTCATCTTTACAATGTATATACTTCTCTCTCTCTCTCCTCTCTCTCTCTCTCTCTTCTGCTCTCTCTCTCTCTTCTCTCTCTCTCTCTCTCTCTCTCTCCGAATTAACACATTCAGATAAGTTTCAAAAAGTATTCTCTTTAGAACCAATTTTCTAGATTCTACCATGATATGTCTGCAATGATGAATAAAGCACATATAAAATTTTTACAGTCTATGCATTCCAACCCATAGAAAAGGATATTTCGCCTGCGCAATTATTGTAATGTAAACTGTATTTGTTCTGACGAATTAGAAGACTGAAGCGCACGACAAATAAATGCGCGAAACTTCGTAAACAAGACGATTCCTGTAAGCTTTTTAGCTCGTGTTTGTGTACGGCATTCTTCGTTAATGACTACGAAAATAGAAAGAGGAAATTTGAAGAAATAACCCATTACATTATATTGCAGCTTCTTTTTCTTTTCTCTAATAGAATAAATGTGAACAGTTTCTGAATATCAATATGTGCTAACTACGACAATTTTGTGTTCTTTATTCACAATTTCCTCATGATCTTTTTCACTTGATGCAAATTATATATCGCCTACTGAATATGGACAATGACTATAGTGGTAAACATTTTCAGATAATGCTAAGTTCCATTTTGTCTCTTAATCTAACTCTATGAAATACTAGGATATCAGATATTTTGAATGTTTTGATTTAAAATGATTATCCTCTGATATACTTATTGGTTTTTGAAATGAGATTGGATTAAAAAGTTCACAATGACATGGCGATTTAAAACAAAAATGTCTTAAAGGGACATGGACACGTTTCAAGCTGAAAATGTTTAGAATTAAAATTTTAATTTTTTTATGTTTAGGGTAAAATTATACTTGTTTAATGGTAGCAAAAATTGAACGTCATTTTGAGGTTTCAATTTGAGATACACAGCACTTTACATTCTTCGTATGTAAACAAGGTTTCAAGCCATGGTTTGTTTACCTATAGATATTGAATATGCTAGTTATAAGTTCCGTTTAAGGCAGATTTTTTTCAAATTACAAGTTCATTCTGAACACAATTAAATAGTTTATAGTATTCTCACATCTAATTTTGTTTTAAACATGGTATTTTCTGTGAAGCAATTTTTATGTAAAATAAAACAAGGCTCGAACTTTTACATAGCAAAGAATTGCAAGCTGTATCTCAACAAATGACGTTCAGAGTTTTGCTGACCATTAGAAATACCATAAGTGAGCATTGTAAACATTAAAAATGAAAATCTAAACATTTTTAACTCAAAACGTGTCCATGCCCCTTTAAAACGGCAATAAGGTGATGACACTTACAGTATTTTTACCTTGAAAGAAATAGCTTGCTTTTTGGTACATCTTGCTATTTAGAAGTGTAAATTTTATTAAAGCAATTAGTGAAAAACAAACGATATTATTTTTAAAAAGTTATGCTTAAAAATCTGTTTCAGAACGACGCGTCATTTACACATTTTGGGAAGTAAAAAGCTGTCCGTTATAGGTCTATTACGAGATGCTTTGGTATCATCATCTCATGACAGACCCCATTAGATTGTTCATCTTTTCACTCACTCATACATCACGCAAACTTCCTCGTAGTCTCATCAAGGCAACATCTCGTGGACGAGATTTTACGAAATGTGATGATTCTGACTCAAATTCTGTTCAAAACGTCTTCTATTCCATTTTTACTAAGAATTATTGCGATAGTTGCACAATTCTAATTTTCCTTATACTACGGAGAGAGAAAAAACAAGGAACGAATACATGAAAACGGTATGTTGATTAATCTCTATAGGCCTCATGTGTCTTTTAGGGCTGCCTCATAAAGCATACAAATGATGATAGTTATTATAGCGTGATCAAGCAGTAGGGATAACGGGACGCCTAACTAATTCTTCGAAACGCTTTTAGAGACACAACATAAAAGCCATTATGGGACATGAGGAATACAAACGAGATTGTCAAGTCTAAAGTAAATTAAACTTTGGCACTTTATTCCTGGTCCAATCTCATCTGACCCAATAGTTTACGACAACCGAAAGACAACAGTTCCATACTCAACAAAGTCCAAACCGGAAACCCATTCTTCTGACGAAAGTGCTTGATGCCAATAGTATACAGGTATTAAAAAAAATTCTGAAGCATTTCCTCAAGTGGTTGCGATTTACCTCTCCAAATAGTGAACATGACGCTATGAATTGCAAATGCTCCTACTGGCATATCCCACAATACACTTTAAATAGCGCATCATGAGATCGCAGTTCATAACCATGACCATGATTTTCTACACCATCTAAAGTGATCATGTGTCTAATTGAACAATGAAATGTAATTTTCTTGGGGGTATGACTGACGCCGACATTGTGGGGAAATTATTCTTTCTTTTTTGGCAGTCCCAACATAATATGCTAACCGAACATTAGGCAACGCCTGCTTGCCGATCCATCTCACATATTTATTTGTGATAAAAATATTTTTAAATAACAAAAAAGCGATCTCCTAGCTGCAAAACTGTAGCGTTATGGTTGTTATGGTCAGTCAAAAATATAAAAACCAATACGCTACAGTTCTGCTGCTAGCGATCTCCTAAATAATGACCAAAGAAAAACAACAACACACAACACTATTCATTCTTTCTTGGGGGGAGTGGGTTGGAGGGTGAATTTTTTTTTTTGGGGGGGGGGGTTTTTTTTGGGGGGGGGGGGGTGTTTTTGGTGGGTTTTTCTCTTTTGTTTATGATATACGCATTTACAACTACAGTCGCGTCCCAAAATTTAGTTTTCAGGGATCATTTTCTTTATATATTTCATTAAAAAAAACATCTTTTTTTTCCCATTCAAAATCTTCTCTTCTCCGTTTTGATGACACAAACACCAGCGAAATTTCAAATATCAGAAGTTTCTGTCATAATTTTCTTACGATGAAAATGACATTTATTCACAATGTTAAAATTTTAGCTCGAAAATCATATATACACAATATAGGCACTCTTTTAAAATCAAAGTCAGTGTTAAAATTGTCATAGCTTGATATTCAATAAATGAGAGAAAAAAGTATCAGATGACTCTGAACATTTCTGAGATAAGTGCTTTTAAAAATTGGACAAGAAATGAGTTCAGGAAATAAAAAAAGAAAAGAAGCATGGTTTTGTTGAAAAATATTGGCCATGGAGTGTGCATACGTCACCTAAAGTGAGAACCGTAAAGGAAAAAGCGGCAAGGACAGGTAGCCGCAAAGGTGTGGTCCCAGAACGGCTACTGGACAAAAACAACATGCATCTAATTAAGTTAGGTGTAAAGGGGCTCTCAAGGGAAAACTCAGGTAGAAAATACCTGTGTTTACCCCTAGTGCACATAGTATTACAGAAGAACCCGTCTTTACCTGTAAAGCAGGAAAAAAAACCTTCACATTTTATTCAGTATATGCGACTTGCTTTCATATATCATAAGTACATGTACATAACCGATTTATACCATGAATTTAAAGTAGAATCCATTCAAAATTATATTTATTTTCATAAATCATACTAAATGCATAACTGATTTATACCGTTAAAAATGTACACCAATTATATAGTCATATGAGCAGTGTTAGTGCACGAAGCAAAAACAGTACTGTGGCGATGGAAAGAGCAAACTGGAGAGGACTTGTAAATAGCCGGATTCTCCAAACGGAGAGGCGGACATAAGTCAAGTAAGTCATTATCAGTGTCACTTAGAAATTATTAGAACTTGCAACTTGGATAATCAATTACAAAAATTCAAAGTGAATTGTCCTCGCTTAATATCATGTCCTTATCATAAAGTCAGTTCATATGAATTATCATTAGAAGGAATAAGTTGTTTTATGTCGTTTTATATTGCAATTATTTATATTTGGGGGGAAATCACTATTTATCATTGTCAAACCTTTCATATTTGACTTTTTAAAAAATTTATTTATGATGGTATAAATCAGGTATGTACTTATGGCGTCGGTGGCCTAATGGTTAGGGCCTCGGACTTTCATTCGAGAGGTTGTGAGTTCGAATCCTGGCTGTGGCAGTGCCGACGTTGTCCCCTTGGGAAAGGCACTTTACATGAATTTCATCACTCCACCAAGTGTAAACGGTACCTGGCTATAGACAGTGAAAGATATTGTCAGAATGTTAGTGTTCTAGCGCTGTATAAACGGCAGCTTGCACTGAGAAGGTTCTGGATTGTTATGGTCTGCGGGTAATAATGTATTGTAAAGCGTCTGGGTACCTACATGTAGGTAGATAAAGTGCTATATATAATCATTATAATATATGAAAATGAATACTAGTTGTGTATCATGAATAGCATATGAAGATTTTTCTGCTTTATTTACATGTACATTACAAGTAAACACGAATACCTCTGTATATACTGTGTCCTATGTACACTTCATGTAGGTACCCAGAGCGCTTTACAATACATTATTACCCCGGCAGACCATAACAATCCAGAACCTTCTCAGTGCAAGCTGCCGTTTATACAGCGCTAGAACACTAACATTCTGACAATATCTTTCAATGTCTATAGCCAGGTACCCGTTTTACACTTGGGTAACTCTACCTAGCTGCGTTCCTTCTTGAGAGCCCCTTTCACACCTTAGTTAATTAGATGTTGTTTTGGCCAGTAGACGTTCCGGGATACAGCCTTTTCAAATTATATTTTTGTTTACATCTTTCGCTTCAAACTTCGGTTATTATATAGGTGATTTAAAGCCCGAACGACTCTCTGTAAAGCACGTTCCTCTCACGGGAGGAGGAAGCTGCTACGAGGGCAGTCCTGCTATTTAGTACGTAGCTTTCCTCCCCAGGAAATGAATACACTTTATAGTCAATTTTCTGAGGAAAAGAACTACTATACAGCACCGCATAACAGAACATTCACCAACCGCTGAATGGCATGGATGTTGGTTCTAAATTGAATTTGAATTTACATGTCAATTGAATAGACAGTGTATTGGTATCGTCTGTTCACAGCTGGACCAGAGAAATGCCCGTTACAAAGATAGTTTAGCTCCATTCATATCGTCGGTGCTGTGCATGTGTATGATAAAATGATATTCATTTAGTTACTTCATCTGATAAAATACCTCCAAAAACAATATTATGCATATATAGCAATTTTATGTTTTATTGCATTAATCATGAGCACAATATTGACTACGACTAAGTCCGAAGTCGATATCATCTACTCTTCGTTGATGCTATAAAACCACGGATTGATCGACATCAACATCTTACAATTTGTATTAATTTTTTGGGTGAAAACTTGCGGTATAAAATATCATTGCAGAATACTGTACATGTATTCAGTATACAATTCTTCAGACCTATTTTAAGAAACATGAGCTCAAAATGTCTTTGTAGCATGCTGCATGTGTTAAGCACAAATATGATAAAATATGAGTTCTGGGTAAAATGTTGTACGGTATTTTAAAATCATTTCAACCCCGCCGATAATTTTTGTTCGAGTTTAATGAGAGAGAGAGAGAGAGAGAGAGAGAGAGAGAGAGAGAGAGAGAGAGAGAGAGAGAGAGAGAGAGAGAGAGATGAATTAATCCTATCGTTTAGAAATGTTATCCTAGCCAATTTCCTTCTAAAAGCGTAGGCCTTCCGATTTTTCAAGATGTAACATAATTATCTATCTTCCTCTACATATGACATTTTCATAAACAAAACTGCTTTACTGATATGTACAGTGTCTAGCGTGTCCACGAATATCAGTTAAAAAATTGGACCACGACCTAGTCTTTGACTCGAGAGCCTCAAATAAGAAAATAAACGGTCAGTACTAATCTACAATTAATCTGATCGATGTGACGGGGTCCTCGACGTTTTTATCAAAAGATAAATATGGTAGTTTATTTTTACATATTCTTTGAAGTGGGTTAAGTTAACCTTTAGGTTAATATTAGTTAAGAGGGGTTCATGCTACCTATAATCGGATGTGAACCGCCCCTTAATCAAATAGGAAAATCTTCCTGAATAACAGACGTAAAGCATGTTCGTAGAATTATAGTAAAAGTACGATAATTTAAGAAATTGACAGATTATCGACACCGGGAAAATTAGCACTTATCCGACATAGCATGCTTCACACACAAGTTGAGGGACTTCGGTATTGAGGAAAATGTCTTGAAATATTTCAAGATAAAACTGTTTGGGTTTTTTTGTTGCATAAAACACTTGAAAAGCACCGCACACACAGACTACAGGCACTTGACGTTTTAAATATATTTAATAAAATTGAATGATTTGTTTACAGGAAGATTTTTTTTTTATCAAATATATTTTTAAAAACGTCATGTACCTGTGACATAGACTTACAATGAAGTTACATTTTTGGGAAGGAATTCCGGCACTTTCTGCAGTGTGACGTTCTCACAGATGACTTTTGTTCCTTCGCACAGACACGAGTTCCTGCAGTCGGATTCACTAAGAACTCTTGCACTCGACCAAACCACAACCGCAAACACCGAAAGGAGGCTGTGAAGATGCACTCTTAATATCGCCATGCTATTTGTTTTAGAGCTATTTTACAAAATACAGAAGAATTTCAAAGTTTCGCTTTCGATGAAAACAAGAGTTAGAATTTCCTCACGAAGATTAATCACTCCTTGTAATTACATCTGTTGGAAGAGATCTTTCGATTCACCCCTTCCAGATTGTATGTATGCAAATTTCAATGAAATAGTTGACAGTATCCTTTCCCTTTGCATATCTTAATTGCAAATGATAGTCGCCAGTGCTCCGTCACTATATGAAGTGCCGCAGAGCGTTAGAGGGCAGATGATTGAAGAATGCTTTAATTGTCCGATATCATTCCGAGATACTCCAAAACGTCGCAGATAAGACAGGCGGAACAGTTCTAGTTAAGCTGGGTGCTGACTAAATGTAATAGTCCAAAGGAACTTCGAATCATACTAAATTTAGATATCTTGGGGAAGTCCACACTTAGAAATGAACTGACCATCTGGAGCGCATCCGACTTCCGATCTCCAAAACATCATGAATTTTAGAATCTGTAGGACGACTACTACAGCTACGGGTATATATTGATTGAAAAATTCTTTGACCAGGGGGTAATATTGCCATGTTATCACCTACAGCACCCTCTGATCGCTAGAGGGATTACATACCCGCATTGCTCCCGGATTTTCGTTTCTAATTTATGTCGCGACGGGAGGCTAAAACAAAAATGACCCCATGTCGCTCAATTTTTCCAAGTTATCAAAGCAAACAAGTCTTAATCAGATTTACCTAAACTCCTTTGATTTTCCAGCGAAAAGAGGTTTCATTTATCACCATACACAAACACAGATTTTCGATAACAGAGCTCGGTACCTCGGTTTTTGGTAAATAACCATTTACCAGTGAAAGTTCCTGTGTAGAACAAAAGTACAGCTCTAAATCAAACTAAACCGTGAACAAATAGTAATTCCCTTCGCATTTCTGCAATTAAAACACAAATATCCTAAAATCAATTGAATAGCTTTGTGTCATCAGAGCAGCGAACTGTCTGCCTAAACCGGAAGACTGTTCTACTCCGAGTAAAAACGACTGCTGTATTGCATTCAAACTGTGCAATCACACGATCTAGTACATATCAGAATCATCTCGTTGATATATACTGAACAATGGGTACCGATTTGTCACTGTATATAACGTATATGTATGTTGTTATACATGTATCTCTGGTGTGCAATATTAGGCAATGGTGGATATTGACCCAATAGATCACTTTAATATCGCATCGTAGTTGACGTCAAATTTAATTTTACGGACCGCCTATTCGACCATCAAAATATTTAGAAATGAATTTCCATAGATTTGGCACAAATGTTTGTCTGATGATCCTCTGATGGGAAGTGTTTACTGTGGAGTTCTCAACAGGGTGTCATCCTTCCATGCACCATTTCCTCATCAAATACTAGTAGATAAATTGAATTACTAGTAAATTACATGGAAAGGCTGTTATTGTTTCAAAGTTATCGCCAATGCTATTTTACAATATCATAACAATTACTATAAATTTGATTTTTAGTCGATTGGATATTCTTCAATCCCAAAAGTGCCAAATTAAATTCAAATAATATAAGATATTATCAATTCATCTTCCACTCACAAGAAGAAACAAAGTGCTAAATTTTTTGATCCTATACACGAAACAAAATATTTTTTTCTAGTCTGAAACAGAACAAACTACCAAATATATATATGGGTTATTATCTCACTTGAAATTCAAATTTAACATTGAAAAGCATATTGCTATTCAAAATTGTGATGTTTGTAGATTTGAAAAATTATGGTCATTGTGGAAAAACATTTTTGATTCTTAACTCATGTTATCTGATTTCATGATATTTATGCAAATATGGACTGAGTGTGCATGTGTGTGCGTGCGAGCAAGAGTTTGTGTGTGAGGATATGGCGAAAAAAAATTATTCATTGTTAATAATGATTTATATGTTTCTGATTTGTGAAAAAAAAAATATAAATAAAAAAATATATATATTATCAATTCATTTGATGCAAGTAGCAATTCAAGTATAGATCTTCAATTTAATGCCCGATTTAATGACTGATTTTTATACAGCGCTTTATCCACTAAGTGATCAAAAGGGTACCTGTAAAGTCATTCCGAAACGAAACGAAATTCACTGAAACGAAACGAAACCTACCGAAACTTAACTCTAAACCGAAGTAAAACGAAACAGAACATTGTACAAACAAACTAGAAAAAATGTGATGTGGCAACATCACAGAGGGCCCCGCTGGTTGACCCATTAAATATATTCCATCTAATTCACAAAATATTTAAGCATTAATCAATATTGACCCTGATCTATGACCCTTGACAATATTTGTAGAAGTTTAGAGATCCCCTGATAATTGACCTTGCTTATATTCCGTTCGCAAAGATAATTCTTTTAAGGAATAGTCAATAGTGACCTTGACCTTTGATCAATGACCTTAAAAATCAGTTGGTTTCATACTTTCTCCATGGGGAACATTTGTGGAAGGTTTGGTGATCCTCTGATGAATACCCTTGCTTCTATCTTGTTCACAGGGGCTTGTGTATAAAAAAAATCAAAACACCCCTATAGTAAATTTACTAGGGGGTGTTTTTATTTTTTTCTATACAAGCCCCTGTGTCTTGTTCACAGAGTTCCATACACACACACAAACACACAGTCGCATGGACTTGCAGCAGTGCTGCTATATTCTCTCCACAACCAGTTGCAAGGGGATAAGAATTATAGTAACACTCTACAAAACTTTCTGCAAACATTTTTGAGTTACTTCCCTTTTTTTTTTTTTTTTTTTTATAAATAAAGTTCCAAAACGGAAAATCAGAAATTTTTCCAAATCGAAAGGGAGCTTGCCTCTATGGAGATATACACTTGCTAAAAGTTTCAATCTGATTAGTGAAAGTGTTTTACAATTATTGTGCGAAAACACACCTTTTCGTGAAAAAATATTCCATATATCTGAAACCTGAAATCAGAAATTTTCCAAAATCGAAAGGGAGCTGACCTCAATGGATATTTACGCTGTCTAAAGTTTCATATTAAATTGGTGCAAGCCTTTTTGAGTTATCGCGCGAAAAATGTTTCGGACGGACATTTGTCATGAAAAAAGTTCCATATTTCTGAAACGCAAAAATCAGAATTTTTCAAAATTGAAAGGAAGCTGACCTGAATGAATATTTACACTGTCCTAAAGTTTCATATGAATTGGTGTAAGCCCTTTTGAGTTATCGCGCGACACCTATTTGTGACTTTTTCATGAAAAAAGTTCCATATTTCTGAATGCAAAAATCCGAAATTTTTCAAAAGGAGCTGACCTTAATGAATATTCACACTGTCCTAAGGTAAAGTTTCATATGAATTGGTGCAAGCCCTTCTGAGTTATCACGCGAAAACTGTTTCGGACGGAAAGCTGATTACGATAGGGCTCCCGCCTATACTCGCCGGGGCCCTAATTATAATTCTCAAGCCCTGTGAAAGGTGCCACATATAGAAAGAATCGAATAGGGTTGACTGATACGGTCCATTATTCAAATCAAACATTGTAGGAAGAAGCCGGTGTCT
>CAJDSM010033077.1:0-20664 GCA_903981925.1 Ostrea lurida
ATCATACCTTTTTATGTGTAAAACTAATTTATAATAAATTTTTTAAGTGATGTGTTATTTTGTAACTAAAACTATTATCGTTTTCAAATTGGTTGCCATGGTAATATGAAAATCTCACAATCTGAATATACAATTAAAATTTTTTTTATTTTCAATATAATACCTAATCAAGTGTAATTTGTCATAAATGTAATGTTTTTTTCATGTTTAAAAATCCTTCAGTCTGCTATGGACACTATTTTGCTATTTATGATACAGTGCTAACAGGCATGCAAGTGCGCTATTATACCGAACACTTCATTGGGGGGAACACACCAAATAACTAATTTTATTGGTATACATTTTTAAATTACTTGTTAAAGAACAAATATATAAATAAAAAATAATAACATTTAACAGCCTATTAATGCTAGCATGTCCAATATGTAGCTTAAGACATTGGTTGCCATGGTAATATTTAAAATCTCACCATTGTATATAGGAGTCAAATTTATAACAATCTTATACTATATTCTTAATATTATGTATCATGGTAGTGTGGCACAATATTTTTCTTCACAGTTGTCAATAGCGATGTATTTTCAGTATTTTATGATAAAGGGTACAAATGACTTGGTCGGAACCACGGATTTTTCTCTCCGGACACTGTATTCAATGAATTCAGTAATGTAAGAGAGAAAATCTATGGGTTAGACAATGGCTATTTATATGTGCATGCATTTTGTATGACATTGTACTAAGTCCCATAATATATTCTTTATCTTCTACTTTTGATTAAACTACATCATGACAAGTGTAGTTTTCTTTTTTTATTTATCTTGTGGTCATTAATCAGTGTGGATTTAAAAGGGGGGGGGGGGGGGGGGGCAAACCCCCCCCCCCACCAAAAAAAATTTACTAAGTGTAATATATAATCTTAATTTTTCACTGAAAATTATAAATTGCACAACTCTGAGATCTAATTGTAAAAGATTAAATTAGTTGGGTTTATTTATCTTAACGATGTATTTCAAAGAAATTCATCAGCAAAGGTATATTCCATTAAAAAACTCTAAAATTAGCGTCATTTTATTGATTGAAAATTGATAGTAAATAGTGAAAATGATCTATCTTCGGAGACAAGATTTCAAGCTACAATCTCTTAACTCTGGAGCTTCGGTGAGTCTTCGCCCCACCAGGGTTCGCCTGGACCACTGGGGGCCTCAAGGCCTCCCCACCTCATATGATGTGTGCCGCCCCCCCCCCCAACTCGTTTCTGGATCCCTGATTATTCAATTTCTATTTCGATTAATCACAGCTCACGGGATGGTGCGGAAAAGCTAATTATGAAAATTAACGGAATAAGCTGAATTTCAGATTCTTGCGGGTGCAGATATACGGTAGTATGCCGATATTTATCAAATGAATGGTAATTTTTATCCACAGAAACATATCATGGTTGGCGGATTCATGGATTTGACAAGGGGGGGGTGCTAGTGGTTACTGGATATAAGGCTTTTAAATCATCTTTGGGGTTTTTTTATTACGATATAATTCTATCATAATAATGTTGGTCATACAAAAGGGGGGGGGGGTGCCAAAGTACTCTAAATATGCTATAGATATATGACATGTTTTGCATGTCTAGGTTAGAATATTAGGCTATTGATTTTACTTTAATGTCGTACTTTAAAAGGTTGTTTTTTTTTGTAATATATTTTTTTAGAGTTGACTCAAGCCATTAGGCTAGAATTCTAAACCAGTTTCATCAGGATTCTATAATTATATTACAAATAAAAGTGTTGAACAAACTTTCAAAAAATCATAAAGTCACGACTAAAATTTAGTCTATATATATGACTCATTCTAAATTCGAACATGTAGACTAAAATGGCTAATTATTGTATTGTATTGTTATAATTGTTTATTTCCCAAAAGCATACTGCTTATAGGTATAAAGAACATATATTACAATATACATCAATGAAAAACACAATAAGAGTTAGCAATTATTAATCAATTTAAGATACGAACAGAGTATGCGTGTATAAATTATATTCATATAAATTTTTTGAGGTAAACCTCTTTATGTTGTGGCTCTAATTAAGTTAGAAGCTTTATACAAAATTTACCAAAATTAGCATATAACCAAGTCCACCTCTTTATGTTTGTGGCTCTAATTTAAGTTAGAGCTTTATACAAAAATTTACCAAAATTACATATACCAGTCCCTTCTTTTGGCTTATCATATAATTTTGCTTCATTGAGATGTTTCTAACAGAATTTGTGGGAATCCTGTTTAGATAGGTAGTTTTATTTCAGTTATAGGAGGAAACCTAATCCGGTGCAACTTTGCTTATATAATTAGAACGTCAAAAATAATTGTGCAGTGTTTATTATTATTAATTATTTTTTTTTGTAATTTTAGTTTCTAAGCTAATATTTGCATTCTATAAACACTTTTAAATTACATTGTGCTATTCTAGTTAATTAGTAATAAGACGTCATTGATAAACTGATGATGTCATTGTTTATTGTTATTCAATTTAATTTTTACAAAGGGCAATAACTCTTGTCATTTATGCACTTTCTTAGCAAAAACATGTTTTCAAACTTCGATTTATTTCCTTAAATCAAATAACACATTTTTAATTTTTGTATATTTAAATGAATGTTTTATTTTAAATTACACTGACAGCTTACTGGGAATAGCTTGCATCACTTTTTTAATTTGCATGTGACAATAGTCTTTATTAAATGGTAAACAATTTGACCAGCATTAAAAAATGAAAGAAATGAAATAGGAATTCAGATTTTTTCAAGAAATGAAAATGAGTATATTTTATATTTCCATCACACAAATCAGAATTAATTAGATAACCTAGTCATACTGATAACAGTACAAATACTCCTATTTTAAACGTAAGTGATTTTTACTAAAGGAATGGCTCTGTTACCATGACAACTAGAGTGATATTGTCAAAATACCAAACATACATTAATATCATATAGTAATATTTTCTGAAATTTGAACGGAAGATTGGTGACTGATTGTCAACGATTTTGATGCTTAAGAGAATGGTTTTAAAATATGTTTTGAGTTTGAATCTGAGTTGTACTAAACAAACATGTTGTGCATAGATGAATGAATCGGACAATAGTAGAGTTTGAGTATGATCAGAATAAGTGTTATATCTCCAGGCCAGTATGTGTTTTTTAAAAAACACCAAAAACTTTACACTGTTTTGTGAACATTAATGTAATCGGGGCATTTCTGCTTGTTAATTGTCTGTTGAGTAATTAGATTATGCACATCAATTTTTGTACATTTCATTTAGAACTGTCTTCTGTTGCAAATGATGCATCGTTTCTTCTTGTAGACACCATTTCTTTGAGTTTAATACTTTATTTTTTGTGAAATGGACGCACTAATTCCAATGATGGTTCCATACTACAATGTAGGTCGTATAAGTTGTCTGGTAGACGTTTTGAATTTTGTTTAATGTTAATTGATGCTTTGATACAAATGCTTCATACTCTGGGCAATACACTCAAACTGTTGACAACAGGGCGTTTCTGCATTTCCATCGTCAACTTCCATACTTTATGTCGCTAACATATCAATCATACCTACATATCGGTATTTGTGTCTTTTCACTTATATTTGATATGCACAGAGCTCGTTTTTCGAAGGGCAGCGACTTGCTGTTTCATAGCAATTATAAGCTCATTTTTATAACGCTTTTGTCTAGGATTATTCATTTACCTGATGAAACAAGAGCCTCAAGGCAGATGTACAGGTCGACAGGATCTTCTTCTCTTACGCACCTTATCCACATGGTATATCCAGGGGTCCGTGTTTCCAACGTTTTGTTTTTGTATTCTGATTTACGTTGAATCGAGATCACGTTCGTTTGTCTTGTTTTCCTTTTTATGCTGAATTCTAATGTATAGATAGATAAAAACAAAAAAAAGCAGACCTTCCAAGTGTCCTTTTTCAACAGCATACAAAGTTTTATTTCAACGTGGTGAAGAGTTTCAGACATTTTCGCTTCATATCTGTTAATTTTTACCGAATAAATTGCATGTATTTTATTTCGTGTTGTTCTTGAATTTAGCATATAGTCGCTAGAGCTTTGATACTTTAAGTATTGATTTTGTTCTTCAGTTATGCGCATAGACGTGTGAAAAAAACATCAATCTCTGTGATTGCAGTGGTAAAATTTGAATGTTTATATACAATTAAGGATTATCTCCTAGGCATAGCTTGATTCTTCGAAGTATTTGCTCCGAGTCTTTGGCTTAATTGTTCATTTTTTTAATAGTGGTTTTCGGATTTCCACATTTCGGTTTGAGCTGCACTGAAAAACATGATTGTCGAATGCGCATCTGGTGCACGGTCAAAATTGGTACGTTTGATTATCTATGGTAAGTAATGGAAACCTATTTAAAATGTTTGTTTTATTTTAGTTCAAATGAAAAATTATATTCGAGTTCACACGAATTTATTGGAATATAATAAAAATGATTTTGTATTGTGAGGTTGTCTTCTTGGATACTGTTCGGTTCTTGTTTATTTTTAAATCAAACGATCCGATGAAAGAAGCTCTGGTAAAGCCAGCTAAAATAGATTTTCATGACATTTCTAAAATTACATGTGTGAATGTAAAGAGAAATTTCTGAGAGAATCGATTCAAGTGGAGTTAAACACTGAGAACACTTTGATGGACCCCCCAGATAACCCAAGTAATTATAGAATTCAACTGTTGCCCAGGAGCATGCTCCAGTCTGACTTACTAGTCGCACACATGTCGAATGCTTGTGCTATGGTGATTTGAATGATTGAAATATAAGCAAGATGTAAGTTAAAAGACAAAAAGATGCGCACTGCTAGGGATATAATTTTGCTGAATATTTTGTATAATTTGTCCTTGTAATTCATTCTCTTCAAATCAATGAGAAAAAATGTTTGCATCTTTTGTCAATGAAAAAATAGATTCCATCCAAATTATACACCAAAAAAATCATTGTCCCATTGTTCTTGTCATGAAAAAAATTGTGTTTCCATCGTGTTATTGCACTGGTCCACCCGTGATAATAATTGCATGGGTCACTAGGTTTTTACACATAAACTATCTGAGGAAGTTCTTAATTTCAGAAATGACGTGACCGTGAATTCGTAGAGATACCGTGAAAAGAATTATGAATTCTCCTGGGACAATTTCTTTCGACGATTACGGAGCGATGCTCGGTGACATAACACAGCGCCGAAACAACATGGCCGACTCCATATGGTTTGTCAATGACGTCCCTGTTTGTGTGTAAGTCATTTCAAAATCATCATGATCTTTATTCGGATCAAAGAAGTAATGATAATTGTGTCGTTGTAAACTGTAAATCATTCTGTTTAGTTGCAGTCCATGAAACCTTTTTACCATGCTATTAGGTATCATGAAATATAATGAGAAATATGTTTTACGTATGCAATTGCAAGCTATAACAATCATGTTGGAATGGGTTTTTTTAATGTTAGACGATGATGCTGATGTGCGTTGACTTACTTTGACGTAACCTGTTTACTCTTTAGGCAGAGTTACGGCACTGACATCTGTCCAATCTAACTCTGTTTCTGTGGCGTGCCGCAACCATGGACTGCCAGTGTAGCCTGCTGCTTTTTCTAGTTGTCGAGAGATTTTCTATCTGTATTCCTATGTGTCCAAGTTTCTTTTCTGTGGATTTATTATAGTACATGCTTTGTTATATTTCTGGATCCTTCCCCTCAGTTGGATGCTTATCCAGTCCATTTCTTCTTTTTGCATTGGAGGAAGGTAATTGGTTTGTTTGTTTCTGCAGAGTCCTTGTTTGTGATTCGGTTTGGCCAATAAAGTTTTAGGATTCTACGTAGCATCTGTTGAATTGAATGACTGGGTGGCGTTGGTCTGTTTGTTAACTGTTGTTGCGCATGTTATCTGTCCTGTATAGAGAACAACTTTACGTTTGAGTTGAAGATCTTGAATTTTAGGTGTTCTTGCTGATTTTCTGGCTTTTCCATACTTTTTCAGAGGTTGAATGCTTGTTCTTGCTTACTTATTCTTGATTTGATGTCATTTTCTGAGCCTCGTGGTTTGGACTTTACTGCTAAGATAATTGTGAACTCTACTTCGTCAATTTTCCCTCTTCGTTTGATTGGATTGGGTGGCATTGTTATTGATCTTCATAATTAGTTTTCTCTCTGTAAAATCTTGAGTCCGATGCGTGCCTTGTTTTCTTTAGGGCGTGATGTTTGTGTCTCATGTGGTTTTTGCTTGTGGGAGAGTAGGGCCAAATCATAGGCAATGTCCAGGTCGATCTAGCTGTTAAGGGAGGGTGCCAAACTTAAGTTGCGTATCCGGATGCTAAACTAATATTTATGAATGAAAATGGATGCCCTTTATCATACTTGTATCGCATGCAAGAAAGTTTAGGTGTGTTCCGTCCGTCCTGTCTGTGGATACATATGGTTCCTAGGACTCTATATATTGTCTGGCCTTTCCAACTAAAGTCCCCATATCATTCCATATGTCTCCAATGGGACGAAGAATGTTCCGTATTGGAATTTATTTGAGTTCAAAAAGAGTTAAGGTCAAACACACTGGCTATACAAGAAAATTTATTCTTTCTAAAAGCATCACCATATGCATAAAGAACTCAACCGTGTGACGAATTGTCCCTAATTAATTTGGTCCAAGTCATACACAACTAGTATAGATATCAATGTTAGCAATATAGTTTCTGGTTCAAGAGCAATGTCGAAAGAGCTTGTTCTGCGAATGATCATTTTTGGAATCCGAGGCAGGTTACTTACAGTACCAGGTTGTTTGATGCGGGGTTCAAACAGTCACGTTTTAAGGCAAGCATTTCGTAATGCTATGGTCGTTTTAACAATTAGTTTAGCCTAATATTACCTACCATTGAGTCAAATGGTGTCTATGTGGTTCGAAGCCAATTTTATAAGTTTTTCAAAATCACTGATTTGATTTAGACGGATTTTCAGTTTACCTGATCAAGACGATGGGTCCACGGAGGGCGTAACACCGGTCAACAGGGGTGTTTACTCCTCTAGGCAACCTGATCCCACCTCTGTGTGTCCAGGGTCTGTGTTTGCCCAACTCTTTGTTTGTATTTCTATTTAGGATGTACGGGATTTATCACTCTTCGGTATATTGCCCTATTACAATCATTCTACCTAGAGTAATCAATCAATGATGAATATGATTCTGATATGAACGATGATTTACCATTCGATTATGGTAGCAGAAATGTGCAATATGGTTTCAGGTTCTAGCGCATTGATTCAATTTCTACTCTAGGAGATACCATATCATTTTTATGTAGACTGAATCATGGAACGATCTATCCCCGTCCGTTGTGCGCAAGGTTGAGAGAGAGTCAGTGCACGTGGACATCAAAGGTGGGATCTGATTCTTCCTAGCGTTTGAGCATTAATCCTTTGTACCTAGATTCACAACAGAGGGATTCCTTGGCATGATGATGTTCCGTATTGAAATTTGGGTTTCACAGTGTTAAGCTTGCACTCGCGCATCGAAAATAACGAGTAGGTTTGGGCTCTAAGAGTTGTACTGTAGAATCTCCAAACGACCATACATATACAGATACCCATGGGTAAAAAAAATCCGTTTGAATGTGGAATAGAGATGTAGGTCACCGGGACCATTAACGTAGCAAAAAAAATTAGATTTTATTTTCCAGTTGAAGAGTTCTAAAAACTGTTAAAGGACACTTAGTTGTGAGATTGAATATTATCTTCTGGTGTGTTTGAATTAAGAACCATATGCATGTCGTGTGAAAGGGTGATAACATTGTGACACAAAATCCATGTTGAGACTGAATAAATGCGAAATATAAAACTCCGCTCAAGGGCTGAGGTTAATATGATTGATGGTGACAGGATTTAGGCACCATCATCTGTTTGAAAAAAAAGGTACCGTACTATTTGTATCCTCCTTTTTAGCATGTCTTGAAATTACTTGTGGTGTGGCAGTTCCCTCGCGTCGTATGCCATACCAGCTAATATCGAGTTTGTGGCCCAATTAACTCGGCCATTAAACCGCTGCTCAGATACAAGAACATCGCGTTATTAAGCAAATCGGACGATTTTGAAAGTACGTGCGAACATATGAGTGCTTAGTGTTGCAACACCACAGAAGATTGTATCTATCCATGTCTATGTAAGATAAACGAGTAAATTAATCAACCGGCGACTAAAACTAAAGCAGCCATATTCTACACCGCGTATTTTACTTGCTATTCTCCAACACGTTCTCTGTTCAATAAGTTAGTGGCATTTACTGACCAGAGCTGTATGTCCTGCATCTCATAGATGGCAAACGAGTATATATATGAATCGAGAGACGAAAAGTGAGAGAATAAAGATCATTGTATCCAGCAAAAGATTGGGAGCGGTCAAAGAAATCTAGAGGGATTGAGCTATGCCGTGAAGACGCAGACTAATTATTTGAACATATGAATTATCTAGATTGAACTTTATCATAAATTAATCGACGTACACCAACAGATATTCGTTACTTAAGCTGAGAGGTACATATGGGAGTACATAGCAACTGGACTGTCGAGACCCTCGCGGACTAAAGTAGCTGAGAGTCAAGTCCTCATAGGAGCTAGAGATGAATATACTTCTAAACGTCTCTAGTTTTAGAGCGCTGGTTTCATCACCAAATGAATGGGAGCGGATAAATATAAGATCACTCATCTATACTTAGTGTTCTAAAATTCTGAAAGAGCAGAAAGACTGCCTTACAAACAAAGAGTGCTGGATCCATCAATATCTACCATAGTCGCTTTCTTTACTCCTCACGACAATGTTTGACAAATATGAAAAAGTTAAATGCAGAACGTACGTCACAATGCTTAAACGATGATTACAGAATCACAAAAATAAAGAAACTCTAGTATATCTTCAACCATAGAACGTTTAATTTAAAAAAAACATAAAACGTACGACTCTTTAGCATATTACAACACATTCCCACGATTAATTAAAGAGAAGACATTCTGGCATTATAGACACTTAATTCTTTAACAAAATGGAAAAAAGAAACAGTCATATCTAGTGACCAGTCATTAAATAACCACTTTTGTTAAAGTCCACTGATTTCTACGCCCAGGTAACTCTACAAATTGATGTAAAATGATGGCTGGGTTCCTCATTGACAATATTTTTATAGTCTCTGCCAGCAATGCTGTTGAAATGCCCCATGGAGACGAATTACTAGTCCTTTGTCAGCTCACCTGTTTATATATTCTTACAAGGCACAATGTTTTAAAAGCTTCTGTAGGTGGGAGAAAAAAAATTTCTAGCAGTGACCTTTAAACCGTCGTTGAGATACCATTATTATCCGTATATTGATTCAATTATCTACCTGAATTCGACCGAAAGGCACTTATAAATTTGAGTGTTTCTTCTATTACAATTATTTTATAGAACATGTACATTAACAATAACTAATGATTATAACTTTATAACAAACGGGACAATTGTACTTTTCGGTCTTTCAACTTATATTTAGAGAAAACACATTCCATCGTTATTTTTACTCAACTGTTTTTACACGGGACTTGTTCTGCGTATCGTCAAGTTTTTGTAGTCATAGGCAGGTTTACTTAAAACTTACAAACAAGCAGCTGTTGCAGGGTAATAACAATCACAATTTAAAGAAAGCAATTAATAATTATATTGTTGTTATATAGACGATCTAGTTTGCAAATACAACTGCGCATTTGTAGAAATGCTGTCTGTTGTATTTTATACCAATTGTCATGCGTTCTTTATGCCTAGTTTTGACTCAGATAACTCCGTTACTTGATCAATCTAGAAAGGACGCCGCGGATGCGACGACTTAACCGAATTCTTCTGGTACATATATATTCAAGAGTCCGTGTTTGCCTAACATATTTGAATTCCGCGAGATTTATGCGATTGGCCATTGTTTGTTATCTACACTTTCTCATTGAGCTTTACAAGACAATAGATATACCGTCCCTTTATTCACCTTCATTCAATAAATTCATTGGTCTGTTTAAACTTCATTTCTCCCCTTGTCTTGCTTTGGGTATATATGGACTACTCTGTACTGTTTGTCTGTCCGTTCATGTGCCTACATGAATCGTTCGCATCCACATTCTTGTTCCTTTGAAACAGGCATACTTATTTTTGTACATGGATTTCATTATGAGTGTCGCGATGCCTTCATTATCTCTATGTAAAGGCAAAAATAAACGACATTGATCAATCTCGTAAGTCCGAAATATATACAAAACAAGGGTTGGGCAATACCGGACCCTGGACACACCAGAGTGTGGAATCAGGTGCCTAGGAGGAGTAAGCATCCCCTGTTGACCGGTCAAACCCGCCGTGAGCCATAGTCTTGATTCAGGTAAACGGAACAGTCCGTAGTCAAATCAGTGTGTGAAAAACGGCTTAACAATGGTTATGAAAACACATCAGACAACATTTGACTCAAGTGATAGTCAATATTGGTAGAACTAAATGTTAAACGACCATAGAATTTACGAAACATGCTGCTTAAACGTAGACTGTTGAACCCATGCAACACAACTGTCTGTAACGTAGCTGCTTCGATTCAAAACTGATGAAGCAGAACAAGTCTTGCGTATCGAATAAGTTGAGAGACATACACACATATGCAGGTGATGATGGAATATTGCCTACACAATTATGGGAAGTTGACGATTGAGAAGCTGAAATCGTCCGTTTGTCATAAAGTTGAGTAGTTAGTTTTGCCGTTATAGTCAATGTTCAATAAATATATCTAAGTACGAAGCAGAATGGAAGACTTGTGGTGTCCTTTATTTTAGTTCGTCGTTGGATTAATATTGAATCGACATATCTGAAAATCATTTGTTATTTGATGGATAAAACATCGTCATATATCGAGAATGTTGAATTAAAGGCCACCGATAGCAGATTCTCTTCTTTTCATGTAGAGTTTTTGATGAACCTCTACCTCATATGAATATAAAATGGTCAGCTATATAGCGGAGCACAATTAGTGCCCTATTGGAATTCCAACAGACTGTTGGATAGACTGATATTGTGCCAAAAACTACAGAAGATATTTCAATGAAGGAACTCCAGCATGCTTTAATATCAACTTAGAGTACTTGTGGTAGAATTCGGGTGATGTAAAAAATGTTTTTTGAATGGCTAATCACTAGATAAGAATATTCCTTTTTCCCATTTTCGTTAAAGAAGCCAACTGATTATAAGTTACAGAAGCTTGCCTTATTGTGATCGTGCGATGGTAGTGTAAAGTGTGTGAAAAAGTCATAAGTGTTTTTGAAGTGTTATTGATCATGTAAAGGGTTCTGGTTTCTCAAAATCACTACGAAGTTCTTTAGAGTTTTTAAGAAACTCCACATTTGATTACACCAATCTTGCAATATGTAGTTTCATCAATACTCTGAAGTTGCTCCTTGACAGCAGTCATATTATTTTCGTGAAGGAGTAATAGAACATGGGCTTGGGGAAATTTACTAGAATCCAGCAATGATATTTTGTTGTAAGGGGTCTTTTAGAAGATAACTTATAGTATGACTTTGACTTTAAGGTATATATCACATGATATTATGAATATATATTCGAATCATCGGACCTTTAAATTTTTATATCTCTTCATCAAAAGCAAGCGAAAGCTTGTTTGTAAGACTGGGTGTAATAATCATCAGCGATGTGTCACGTAATGATCTGCTACAGGAATCTGGTCCTTTGTACCCCAATGAATGAAATTAACACATTATGACTAAGACATGCGATGAGAATCAGTGGATTATAATATATGAGCATTCATCATGAGAGCATAATATAGTGCTTGAGTAAGACGAGAGATGATATTACGCCTTACGAGAGATCCGTAGGTGTACTAAACTGTATATCTACATGTATTGCGCAGACTAGTTGAGATGAGAGAAAACTTGATATGAGAATATTGATTACATGTAGTTCTAACAAACATTGTTACCTTCGCTGATTTAATTAGCGTATACTGGAATTTTCTGTCTAAAGAACATATCAGAGAAGCTTGAGAGAAAATAGATAAAAGATTTTGTCGAAGTCAATAGTGCAGACAATGTTTGCTCCTTTTGCTTTGGGTGTCATGGAAATTTGTTAAAGACGAGATACACTTCGAAACAGCTAACTTCAAAGGGAATAATCTGGGATAATAGCTACAGTAACCATTTGCAATGATATCTGAGATACTAATAGGCAATGAGACAAGATATAATGAGAGGACTCAGAGAATATCGATGTTAGAAATACGGTTGGAGATCACGAACTGAGATGCACGCCACACTAAAGAACAACACTCTTAGTGAGGAGAGTGGATAAGTTCAATACGCTAGCGCAGAGAGCTCAGAGAGATGGATAGGAGGGAGAGTGTAAGAGAGCACGAACGCAGAGATGAGTAGTATATAAACACACGACTTCCTCTAAGGACTCGCAAACGATTGGGCTCAGAGCTTCATCGGTGGCAATTTACATGCATGTGCTTACGCAATATCACGAGGCATTCGCACCTATAAGGACCGTGCAGATGCGATAAGTACATCGGTATCTCAGAGAGTACACAGTTCCATCTAAGGATGATTTGTACCCAAGATTAGTTCCCTTTGAAGTTAAAAGTAAATATTTTGTCCCCAATGGTTCGATGACACCCAAGCAAAAGGACAGACAATCTGACTATGACCCTGAAAAATTTTAATCTAATTCAGCTTCTTGATAGTTCTTTAGAATGATAATTTCCAATACATAACCCAATAGATCAGCGGAAGTAAACAATGTGTTAAGCGTACATGGGGTAATCCATATTCTCAAATCGATAAATAACAGAAATCGATGTAGGACATATCCGGACATCCAAAAAAGGCGAAGGCAGGATTAAGTTCCCAGGGAGGAGTATGTATCCTCTGTTGATGTTGAACCAATGATGTTATGCGCCTGAACACTACATCATCGCTGTTAAAAGTGGTAATTGTTCATTATTCGGGTGAAAAGACCAATGTCATGTACGAGAATCAATTATCCTGACACATCTTATGATTATAACACCCAGTGTTTTCAACAACACTGTTCTGCTTCTGATGAAGACTATAAAATTTAAGTGTCTGAATTCGAATATATATTCAATATATCTGATGATTTACTATCCTTAAACGTCAGGTCATTATAGAAGTTATGCTTCATAAAAGCCCTTAACAAACAAAAATATATTGCTGATCTAGTAAAATGTTCCACAAGGCCCCTGTCTTTACTCTCACAGAAAAAAGTATTGACGTGCTGTCAGGAGCAACTTTCAGAAGTCACAGTGTGAACTCATATGCCAGAAGTGGTGTAAAATCAAAATGTGGATTCTTAAAAACTCTAAAGAACTTCTACGTGAATTTGAAATCCGAACCTTTCACATGTCAAATCAACATCAAAAATATGACTTCTAACACTTTACAACTACCATCGCCGCACTGAATAAAGATAAAGCCAGGCTTTGTAACATAATAAACAGTTGCTTCTTTAAACAAAATGGAAAAAGGAAATGATTCGTATATAGTGATTAGCCATTCAAAAAATATTTATTTTGTTAAACTCAACTCCGATCTACACAACAAGATACTCTAACAGTTGATAGTTAACGCAATGTGGGTTCCGTCATCTGACAATATCTTTTGTAGTTTGTGGCAATCAGGTCTGCCATACAGTCTTTCTGGACAATTCCTTAATGGCAACTAATTGTGCTCTCGCTATTAGCTGCCCTAATTTTCTATATTCGAGTATGAGGTAGAATCATGTTCAAAAACTTCTACATGAAAGAAAATCTCTTATCGGTGGCCTTCTAATTCAACATTACGATATATGGACGATGTTTTGATCCATCGAATATAACATTGATTTCAGATATGTGATTAATATATCCCAACGAACTAGAGAATAGAAGGACACCAAAGAGTCTTCATTGTCTGCTTCGTACTTAATATTTATTGAACATTTGACATTAACGGCAAACTAACTACCTCAACTTTTGACAAACGGGACGATTTCAGCTGTCTCCATCGTCAACTCCATATTCTGTGTAGCAATATTCCATCATCACACTGCATATGGTGTGTAAGTTCTCTCACTTAATCCGATACGCAAGAGCTTGTTACTGCGTATCATAAATCAGGTTTTTGAAATCGAAGCAGCTACTTACAACAAGTTGTTTGTGCATGGTTTCAAGCAGTCACGTTTAAAGGCAGCACTTTCGTAATTCTATGGTCTTATAATTTAGTTTACCAATATGACCTAACTCATTGTGAGTCAAATTTGTCTGATTGTTTCATACATGCTGTTAAGCCGGTTTATCACACATATGATTTGACTACCGGATGCGTACCTGATTGCGTTATGGCCTATGGATCAAAGGAGCTGAATCGGCCTCACGAGCGGTTTTGGACCGGGTGCAAAACACAGGGGGAGTTAAGACTCTTAATCCTCTCACTGACCATTCGTATTAACCACAACATGAGAGCACACGATAGCTTGTGTCCATGAGGGTCCGCACTGCCCAACCTTGTTTTTGTATATATTTTCGGGAACTTTACGAGATTGATCACTGGCCAGAGCCACAAGAGATAATGTATAGCTGTTCGTTATCTTTGCCTTTACATAGAGATAATGAAGGCACGCGACACATCATAATGATAAATCCATGTACAAAATAAGTATGCCTGTTTCAAAGAACAAGAATGTGGATTGCGAACGATTATGTAGGCAGATGAACGGACAGACAAACAGACAGAGTAGTCCATATATACCCCAAAGCAACAAGGGGAGAAATGAAGTTTAAAACAGACCAATGAATTATTGAATGAAGGTGAATAAAGGGACGGTATATCATATGTCTTGTTAAAGCTCAATGAGAAAGTGTAGATAACAAACAATGGCCAATCGCATAAATCCTCGACGGAATTCAAATATGTTAGGCAAACACGGACTCTTGAATATATATGTACCAGAAGAATTCGGTTAAGTCGTCGCATCCGCCGAGCGTCCTTTAGATTGATCAAGTAAACGGAGTTATCTGAGGTCAAAACTAGGGCATAAAGAACGGCATGACAATTGGTATAAAATACAACAGACAGCATTCTACAAAATGGCAGGTTGTATTTGCAAACTAGATCGTTATAACAACAATATAATTTATTAAGTGCTTACTTTAAATGTGATTGTTATTACCCTGCAACAGCTGCTTGTTTGTAAGTTTGTAAGTAACCTGCCTTGACTACAAAACTGACGATACGCAGAACAAGGTCCCGTGTAAAAACAGTTGAGAAAAATAACGATGGAATGTTGCTTTCTAAATATGGAAAGTTGAAGACGGAAAAGTTACAATTGTCCCGTTTGTTATAAAGTTTACATCATTAGTTATTCGTTAATGTACATGTTCTATAAAATATTTAAATAGAAGACAAACATTCAAGACTCTATAGTGCCTTTCGGTCGAATTCAGGTAGATATATTGAATCAATATACGGATAATAATGGTATCTCAACGACGGTTTAAAGGTCACTGCTAGAATTTTTTTTCTCCCACCTACAGAAGCTTTTGAAAACATTGTGCCTTGTAAGAATATATAAACAGGTGAGCTGACAAAGGATAGTAATTCGTCTCCATGGGGATTTCAACAGATTGCTGGAGAGACTATAAAAATATTGTCAATGAGGAAACCCAGCATCATTTTAACATCAACTTTAGAGTACCTGGGCGTAGAATCAGTGGACTTTAACAAAGTGGTCTTTTAATGACTGGTCACTAGATATGACTGTTTCTTTTTCCACTTTTGTTAAAGAATTAAGTGTCTATAATGCCAGAATGTCTTCTCTTTAATTAATCGTGAGGAATGGTCTTGTAATATGCTAAAGAGTCGTACGTTTTAATGTTTTTTTTAAATTAAAAAAAAAAGTTCTATGGTTTGAAATATACTAGAGTTCTTTAATATTTGTTTAGAATTCACGTTTTATATGTAGAGTACGTCTGCATTTACTTTTTCATATTTGTCAACATTGTCGTGAGGAGTAAAGAAAGCGACTTGGTAGAATATTGATTGGATCCAGCATCTTTGTTTGTAAGGATTTTTGTTTTTCAGAAGTTTTAGAACTAAGTATAGATAGAGTATCTTATATTTATCCCTCCCATTCATTTGGTATGAAATGCGCTTAAAACTAGAGCACAGTTTTGAAGAATTTCATCTTAGCGTTTGAGCATTGACTGTTAGTCCCCGAGGGTCTCTACAGTCCAGTTGCTATGTACTATATTACCAGCTTGAAATACGGATATGTATTTAATTGCAGTGGTAAAATTAGAAATTCATATCAAAATTAAGGATTATCTCCCTCAGGCATAGCTCTGATCCTTCGAAGTTTTTGGCCCCAATCTTTTGGCACTACATTGATCACTTTTATAAAGTTTTACTTTCATGTTTCGGATTTCCGATATTTCGGTTTGAGCATCACTGAAGAGACATAACTGGTCGAAATGCGCATCTTATGAAAGAACGGTTGGAATACAAGTAAAATTACCGAGGTGTAATTAATGGTGCATTAGTTTAAAGTGCAGTTATAATAGTGAGTCTTACTAAGACAATGATAATACAATCTTTGTATGTTGCAACTAAAGCAAATTACCACTTTCAAAGACGTACCATTCGTTTAATAACCGCTGTTAAGGTATAGAGCAGCGGATTAATGGCCGAGTTAATGGGCAAAACCACAACAATAAGCCAGGCATACACGTCCGAGGGAACTGCCACACCAAAGAATGTCAACATGCCTAAAAAAGGAGGATACAAATTATACGTACCTTTTTTTCAAAAGATGATGTGCCTAAAATCCTTGTCACTCTTATTCATATCATATTAACATAGCCCTTAGAGGGAGTTTTATATTTGCATTTTTAAGTCTCAACATGGAGTATTTTGTTCACATGTTATCACCTTTCAAAACATGCATATGGTTTCTATTCAAACACACCAGAAGATAATAATTTCAATCTCACAAAAGTGTCGTTAACAGTTTTAGAATCTTAAATGAAAAATATTTTGCTACGTTAATGTCCGGTGACCTTGACATTTTAATTCCACATTCAAAACGGATTTTTTTTACCCATGGGTACTTTATATGTATGGTGTGGAGATTCTAAGTAACACTCTAGAGCCCCAAAACCATATCGTTATTTCGATGCGCAGTGCAATTAACCTTTGAAACCCAAATTCAATACGGAACATCATCATGCCAAAGGAAATCCTTATGTTGTGAATCTAGGTACAAAGGATAATGCTCAAACGCTAAGAAATCAGATCCCTACTTTGATGTCCAGTGCACTTGACCTTTAATCCTTTGAGCCAAAACTCGACGGGGAATAGCATCGTTCCATGATTAGTCCATAAAAATGATATGGTATCTCTAGGTAGAATGAATAATGCGCTAGAACCTGGAAACCATATTGCTACTTTGCTACCATAGTCGATGGGTAACATATTCGTTCAATCAGAAATCCATATGTCATAATTATGATGACTCTAGGTAGAATGATTGTAAAGGCAAATATTACGAAGAGTGATAAATCCCGTAAGTCCTAAATAGAATACAAAAACAAAGAGTTGGGCAAACACAGACCCTGGACACACCAGAGGTGGAATCAGGTGCCTAGGAGGAGTAAACATCCCCTGTTGACCGGTTACGCCCTCCGTGAGCCCATCGTCTTGATCAGGTAAACTGAACAATCCGTAATCAAATCAGTGTTTGAAAAACGGCTTAAAATGGCTTCGAACCACATCAGACACCATTTGACTCAAATGGTAGGTAATATTGGTAAACTAAATTGTTAAAACGACCATAGAATTTACGAAATGCTGCCTTTAAACGTGACTGTTGAAACCCCTGCAACAACAACCTGTCTGTAAGTAACCTGCCTCGATTCAAAAACTGATCATTCGCAGAACAAGCTCTTTGAACATTGCTCTTGAACCCAGAAACTATATTGCTACATTGATATATATATAGTGTGTTTGACATTTGGACCCAAATTCAATAGGGAACATATTCGTCACATGGTTAGTCTTTATGCATATGGTGATGCTTTGTAGAAAGAATAATATTGTTACTTTAATAGCCAGTGTGTTTGACCTTTAACCTTTTTGAACTCAAATAAATTCAATAGGGAACATCTTCGTCCCATTGGTAGACCATATGAATGATATGGTGACTTTAGTTGGAAAGGCCAACATTTTAGAGCTAGGAAACCATTGTATCTACAGACAGACGGACGGACACTTCCCCTAAACTTCTTGCATGCGTACAAGTATGATAAAGGGCTCCATTTTCATTCTAAATATTAGTTTAAAAAAAAAATAGTTTTAAATTAATATCAAAGATTTACCTTCCAATTCCCTCACCTATTGTACCTACAGGGATCCAACAGCAGATGTCCGTCAATACTATTGCAAATACTGTCACAGCCAAATGCCGTTCCCTTTCCTTTGATTTGCTGGATCTAACACTGGCCCCGGAGCGCACAACTTCTGCAAACATACTAATCTGTCCAACCAATATCCCGAGGAAAAGGAGGAAATTGATGCCGACGAATATTATCATTGAGTATTCCCATCCTGTCCGTCTTTCGACAGAGAGTGGAAGAGAAATGCAGATTCCAGACTGAGCGTAAAAATCATCAAAAACAGGGAATGGAAATAATGGTATCAAAGACAGAAGAAGAGAAATTACCCAGGCTAGAACAGATAAGATGAAAGCAGATTTTATGTTAAACTTTTGACTAGAAAAGGGGTATTTTACAGCAATAAATCTATCAAGAGTGATCAGAAATACCGTGAGAGCTGACGCCTCGCTCGACAGTGTCGCTAAAATTCCACTCACAGTACATGCTACACTGTGCCTCCACGTGTAATCGGATAGACCATACCTTCCTGTGTATATCAAATTTGTTATAGCCACAATATACAAATAGACTCCCATGAAAAAGTCTGCAAGGCTCAAATTCATTGTAAAAAGCGTATACTTTTTAGAACACGTGTTCTTGAAAATGTAAACGTTGTAGAGCAAAACCAAGAAATTTCCAAAGGTTGCCAATAAAGCAATGTACCAAATAATTACACTTAGAACTGGCACATTAATAAGATTTTCACAAGAAGATATTCTATCTACTGGTGCAATACACTTGAACTCATTAGTAGTACGTGGTTTGGCACAGCAGATAGAAAAGTACTCCACTTGTAGCAATTTCAAGGCATTCAATCCATTAAACATTCCGTCAAAAACTTGGAAATCGTTCTCCTGGATGTACAGTTCCTGTAAGTGTTCTAGCGGCAGGAATGTCCCAGAAGAAATTTTTGAAAGCTTGTTACCTGACAAGTCAAGAAAAACAAGTTTCTTTGTTAGCGAAAAAGCACCCGGAGGAATGATGTGTATCAGGTTTCGTCGTAGATTAAGATAAAGGAGTTGTCTAAACATTAAATCGTCCTGTTTTAATTCTGTAATTCGGTTGTAAGATATGTTGAGAACCTTGATGATATCATATGCAGTCAGTCGTTGTACCAATGGTTTAAACATAGCAGACAGAAGGTTGTGCTGAATGTACAAAATCTGCACATGGCCGCTACGATATGTGTAATCAGTAAGGAAGTTGTGGCTTAGATCGACAATGGGCGACCTAAGAAAAAAGGGTGAAGAAGTCATTGCACAGTGACTTAAATTTACCATACCATTGAATCTACCAGCAACTGACGTCTGGTTACCTGACAAATCTGTCAGTATTGTAAAAGTCTCCGTGTGGAAGGTCAATGCCATAGTATTTATATGAAATTGATCAACAGTATTCGTTTGTAAATAAAATTGAGGTACACCACTTCTACCATTTCCGGATATTTTTGAAATAGTACAATTCTCTAACTGCACGCCACGCATAGACAATACATTCTCATATGGGTTGATGTCTATTTTATCTACAAATGTATTCTTTAGTTTTAAGTGGTATAGTCTGATATGCATGTATCTACGTACGGGACATACACATAAGTTTTCGATTGTGGAATCATAAATGTTCAGCGAGAAAATGTTTCGGTTTTCAAAACTTTCGACATTAAGAAATTTGCAGCTGATATTTTGAAGTGTGATAACTTGTGACATATTAGTACATTTCCTGTTCACGCAATTCATGCTTTTGTCAAAACACGTGCATGTTGAAGGACAAAAGGGTGTACACAGGGAGTTATTTGTGATTCCAGAGTCGCATTCCTCTGTTTCAAGTTCTTTTCCAGTCGAATTTGCCCCGTTGTAATTCTTGAGTAGGTTCCTTGGTTATTCTCCATGCGACTCTTTCCCGCATGACGTGTTAACTGGATGATGTTTCTTATCCAAACTATGCAATGATTTGCTAGAATTTGTAGTATTACTAATAACCTCTAATATGGTACCATTTTCTGTTTCATGTTTGTTGGCTAAGACATGACAAATTGTTTTGCAAATAGCATCATCTGCAGACAGAAAAGATAAATATTCATGAATTAACAATGCTTGAAGGAATTAACGAACTTGTATAG
>CAJDSM010033077.1:20689-32756 GCA_903981925.1 Ostrea lurida
CAATGATTTGCTAGAATTTGTAGTATTACTAATAACCTCTAATATGGTACCATTTTCTGTTTCATGTTTGTTGGCTAAGACATGACAAATTGTTTTGCCAATAGCATCATCTGCAGACAGAAAAGATAAATATCATGAATTAACAATGCTTGAAGGAATTAACGAACTTGTATATTTCGACTAAAGAATATGACTAATCCTTGAATGCATTATATAACAAAATAAAACCAAAAGTCAGAAAATGTTTTAAAGAATTAATGCAAATGTAATATCATTAATCAATACAAAATGGCTGAAAAGGAGAGGCCCACAGACCTAAATAGTCATCTGAGTATCGTTGCCCATATAAAACGTTCATGTTCTGCATTTAAGCCTGAATATAGAATCTGTTGTTGTCAAATTCTAAAATGGTGGAAAGAAACCATATTGGTATTATAATGTCAAGTGTGTTTGACCTTTGATCTTTTGTCCCCGAATTCAATAGGGAACATTTTCATCCCATGGGTAGACCCATAATGTATGATATAGTGACTCTACGTGGAAAGGATAATGCTTTTAAATACTGGAAACCATATTGCTACTTTGTTGTCCAGTGCACTTGACCTTTGGACCTTTTGACCCCACAGTCTCGTCCCATAGGTAGACTTTATGTATCATATGGTGACTCTAGGTGGAAAGGACACTTTAGAGCCCAAAAACCATTATATCTACAGACAGACTCCCTACCTCTGGGATCACCAATTTGCAATTTTTTTTTGTAATTTTGTTAATTTGTGTCCTCCTGTTCTATATCACAATGCATTTAGATTTTCTAAAACAAGATTTTTGAAAATGTGTCACTTTTAGACAATATTTGCCCCACCCTAAGGCCCAATGAGTATACAGAGTACTGACATTACAATAATAACTCCCTTGTCCCATAGATGATTCATACCAAATTTGAAAAAGTATTGCAATCAATAGTGACTATGGTTGCGTTTTTTCACGTTGCTTACTTGGCAATTCGTATATAGGACGTAGGAGAACGATTACTTTTCCGTATCTTCACCTTTTTATATTGAAAACAAAATTCAAAGAGAATTCACAATTTAATATCCTTTTTTAACGAGGGAATATGATTGGAATACCAGTTGATTGCCTAAACTGCTGACTAATGTACCCTACTGAAATATTAGAATCAACACTATCAAACATACACTAATAATTTAATTTTACTTGTAACAAGCAATTTGATTGGCTGAATACGATTGAGCAACATCAATTATTTTGGTTAATCTAACTTGCTCTTTGTGACGTCCTAGAATGACGTCACAGTGCATTTGACGTAATTGTTTCCACTTTGTTGCTACGGCAAAATTCGTCCGCCTCATTCAAAATCCTTAATTATCTCGCAAGTTACTCATCACACAAAGTTAAATACAATTTTTAAAATCAAATTATAAGGAATGAAGCTAATTTTGACCTATGTTATCCGATATAATCTAACTTGGTACAGTTTACAGGCTAAATTAATCCGCTTCGCGGATTATAAAGCGTAAAATGCACCAGTTAGATTATATCGGATAACATAGGTCAAAATTAGTTTCATTCCTTAAATAACTTACGACAAAAGCGTTCATCCGAACCGTCCTTACAGTCAGGATTCCGTCACAAAGTAATCCAGAGTTAACACATTCCTCACTTGAGCACATGAACTCGTTATCTTCGCAGGAATCTATAATAATAACAAAGGACACTATAACAGACAGTGATCATTCTCGTAAGTCCCAAAATATAATTAAAACATGGACCCCTGGACACACCAGATGTTGTAAAAGTGCCTAGAAGGAGTAAACATTCCATGTTGACTGGTCACACCCCACCGTGAGTCATTGTCCTGATTTACAAAAAACCCAAATAGTTATAGATTAAATGCAGGTGCAGATCGGGTGTCATTAGCATAAAATGAAAAATGTTGAGATCCATGAACTATGAATTAATTAACGACATCATATATGTCTCCATAACGATTCTCAGAAAAAAATGATAAGGATTACTAACCACTGCACATTTCTTCTATGACCAACATTGAATCAAACGACGCTGTACTCAATACCTTTCTATTGAACATAACACGAAAAATGATCTGCAAAAGACAAAATGAAAAATAATGTTCAAAAGACGATTTAAAAAATGATTTACTAAATACTTGACAATATACAATTACATATTTTCTTGACCTGGTGTGAATAATGAACACCAGTATGCTAACAATTGTACTTCTTTAATAAAAGTAATATTCAATGGTAAATCTTGGTATCATAAACAAATAATGGTGTATTTGCGTGAAGTATATTCAAACAAATCAACCTGCAAATTGTTACGCTATATATAAAATGGCGAAGTAACAAAGTATCAAACGTATAATCATAGTTCCAAAAAAAACACACATAAGAAATCGAGTGTAAGGCACCACGGACCTTCGACAAAAAGCGAAGACAGGATCAGGTACAATGGGGGAGTAAGCATCCTCTGCTGACCGGTCACACCCGCCGTGGATCCTGTAGTCAAACAATGTAATGGGGTTACCCGTCGTCAAATTTAGTATGGAAATGACATCAGTCAACATATGACTTAGTGGATAATTTGTTAATCGCAAACTAGGTCATTTATAGCGACCGTAGAATTTGCGAAATGATGACTTTATACCTCTGAATTCTTTAGCAAAAGGTAATCACCAATAGTGTGTTCTGAGTATGATTATCTCTTATCACCCGAGTACGTCAAGCATGCTTTCGCCCGTTGATGTATACCCTACTCCTATCTAATATATATTTTATGTTGGGTAATACTGTAAGAAATGAAGAGCAACGGTGAAAGTCAACGGATAGTGTTCTGTTTTATCTGCATACTGTAAAGGGCTTTAATTTCGCGGGGCTAAAATTTCGCGATTTTATCGTTTAGCATTTCGAGATGGTTTTAAATTTCGCGGATAATAATATTCTAAGCTAGAATCATATATCTAAATACAATGAATATATCTTCGCGAGGGTTTTTTTTCGAGAGGTTGATATGATCGCGAAGATAGCACAAATAAAACCCACGCGAGTATTTCCCCTTTACAGTATTGTTTAATGGATTTTTTTCACTTAATTTGAAAACGTCAAGCACCTGTGGTAATAAATCATCTTAAAGTCAGGTACACACAACATGTATAAGTTATCTTGAAGTCAGGTATACACATGTGTAACCATCCATTAGTCTGAGTACATAACACATAAAATCACATAGAAGTTTATTAATTGATTGATTATGTATTGTTTTTAGTCCCACTCAAGAATCTTTCACTCATATGGAGACGTCACCATTGCCGGTGAAGGGCTGCAAAAGTTAGACAAAGCTCGGCACTTGCAAAGGCCTTTTAGAAGGTAGGGATCTATTTTCTGCCACACCTGCTGTGCAACGTGACCTCGGTTTTTTTCCGGTCACAGAATCGTCTCTTACAACACGCATCAGGGATGCTGAGGACGCTACTCTAAGCTGGGACCTCCACAGGTCCACTAGAAGTCAGGTATATACAACAGTTTAATGTTATCACCATCATGGAATATGGTAAATACACATATGTAGACTTACACCATCTAGGAGTCTACAATATTCATAGATCATGCGTGGACGAACGGTACATAAGAAATTAAATAAGGAAAATTCGCTATTGACGGAGCTATGTATTTCAAATTTACCACACAACTTTGTATCTCTTCAGCAAAGGTAAGTTCATGGACGAGGTTTGTGAACTGTTCCCTATCCCTTCCGTTGTATGGGCTTTGATTGGAACATCATCGTAAATATCGGTCAAAATTTTCAAGATAAGAAACTACCAATGATGCTGATCCTGGTCAGGAGATATCTATAACGAAGGCAACGGGATGGTAGCTAAAGGATAATTCACGTCGACATCAAAAGCCGGTGCTCCATTGGTCTTTGAAAGTTCGTCTTCATTAAACCAGTATAAATTAAATGTGAATACAACTCGTTGCATCCATGTTCATAAAATCCTGGAAGTGGAAAACAAACATATATAAGCTTATTCCATATACTCAGACGTTCGATCTTTGTCGCTAAAATCCTACTTTCAACGAGTGCGATTAGGATCATAACATAATTTCATTTAAACATTAATAGAGGATTTTCAATATTGCTTGCGGCATATGAAATTTGAAATGAAGTTTTCCGATTTAATATTACCCGAGTCTTGGCGAGGAAAATATTAATCCTGTAAAGCGTTTCATAATTTTCACATGCCATAGGAGGCACGAGTGTAAGAATTATATTTTATACCTTACATATTTAAGCCTTATAATATTGATTTTAATTTCTAATTTTCACATTCCGACTTTTTCCTTGTTATTTGTTGGCATTGTCATTTCCGATCGTGGCGTGTCTGCCAATATCATGGTTTAAAGAACTTGGATTTTTTTTACATTTTCTTTTAATCACTTCAGACCACAAATCCTCTTGGAACAATTTAGCGTGACAAAACTATGTTTTTTTGCCGTCAATGATGACATTTTATGAGGACTTTTTACAAATCGAGGCCAACTACTAATAAAGTTATGCTGCAGGGTCATAAGTTTAAAGTCAATCATTTCACAAATTCTACGGTCGCTATATATGACCTTGTTTGCGATTACAAATTATCACTAAGTTAAAAACTGCTGACTGATTTGTTCATAACCCTTTTGTTAGACTGTCATTTTTCCTACACTAGATTTGACTACGGGTTAATCATGTTTACTTTATTTCGACTAAGGCCCTCAGGGCGGGTGTGACTGGTCAGCAGAGGAATGCTTACTCTTCACGGCAACTGATCCCTGCCTTCGCTTTTTGTCCTTGTTGCCTAGCAAATCCTCAATATATGACTTAGTGATACCTTGTAATCGCAACAAGGTCATTATAGCGGCTGAGAATTTGCAAAATGATGACTTATTAATGATGACTTTAGATATGAATTTTTCAATATACCTTTCAAAATGTATGTTTTTCCATGGTCAGTAGATCAGCATATGGACTATTAGCGGATGGATACCCAACGACACTTATTACTCAACACATTGATTAACTAATACTGGTGAGGTTTCCGAATCACCATGTAAGTTATCTTGTAAACCTATATTCATGTATGGTTTAAACATTTTCTAATATCAGCCACGGTAACCACAATAATCTGTTTTCTAACATCATGTTCAGGAGGTAAATCTGGATTGCCAACTATTCTCCAGTGCATGTGCCATCGTCAAAATCGCAATCAACACAGGTTAAAATGCACAATCGGAAATTAACATGCGAGTTATATATTGCTGCAATAACTACATGTTTTAAAAAAGCCTAGAAAATCATATATAATTTTTTTTTTTGATTTCTATTAGAAAAATGATAACAATACAAAACTTAGTGTGATGCCTATGAAATATTCCCTACACCATTTCAATACCTATAATCCGATACACAATACCATAAAGAAAAGATGTTCTTTCAGTTTAACTTTGTACAACAATTCATTCAATTTAAATATAATTTTGCTAATTAAGATTGTAAAACTGTCCGAAGTCATTGTCTGATCCGAACAACATACTTCAGTCCCGTTGAACAAAGTAAAACCCCCTCATTTGAGAAAAAAACGGGAGCGTTTGTAGATTTACATTATTTGACACTTTTGTGAGTAATATTTTTTCGTATGAAAGATTTGGCCTTTTCGTATAATCCTAGCGTTTTTTAGTTTCTGAGAAAAGAGATCATTATAGTCATCATAATTTTTCAAATACGTTATATTTTTAATAAGAGTCAAAAAACACAGATGATATAGATATACATGTATTGCAATTCAGCGCACAGTATGAATAATATTCATTTCTATTATGCAGTGATATCAAAAATATTTGTTAAAACAACTCTGGCTCTAGCAACAATTAATTCTTAAAATTTTATAATAAATCAATACCTGGTTTTTTTATTGACATTTCGTCGTGTTTGATGATTGCAGTCTTCTAAATCCCCGTATAGCAATTCCTGGGTACGAAATTGTGTTCCTTTGTTAGCTGACTATTTTTCATATTGTTATGAGGTAAGATTTTATTTACCTTCTAATTCTCGAGGAGAACGGAATGGTTATCTGTAACTTTTAACTGCACATTTTAAATATATCGACGACGTTCACTCATTCATAACATATATATATCGGTTTGATACATCCAATGAATTAGAAATAGACATCATGGTGTTTTTCGCACATGCCCTCGCAGCTTAGATATTTTTTGAACATATACATTAACGGCAAACAAACAACTCATTTTATGACGAAAGGGATTTCTTTACTTTTTCCATCACAACTTTCCATATTTATGTTAGCACATTCCATCATCACCAAAATATGATGTTAATGGATCTCACTTATTAAATGCACGTGAATTCCATTTTCTATACGTAATAAATCACTTTGCAAGTGGATATAATAAAACTAAAATGTTACAGGGGTTTCAACAAACACGTTTAAAGTCAGCTCTGCAAATATATAGCCTTATGGCAATTGTAGTTTGTAAATACACCAGCCATTGGGTCAAATGCTTGTTTGATAGGATTTTATATCAAATGTGCAAGGTTACACGTTAATAGCCTGTAATCATCAGTCAAGTTTTTTATTTTATAGTATAGGTATCAAAAACGGGTTCATAAACACCTTGTGAATATTGATCATGGGATATTGAGAGTAAATTAAAAAATATTCTCTTGTAATTCTCTTAAATTTCTTTTATAGAAATGGCTTCAACAAACCTAATTTTGGGCAGCGATGCAGAAGTTGGCTGTTGTGCATTGCTGTGTTTATTATTTCTTTATGGTTTTCACATGGCACTGAATGTGGTTCGTTAATGACACCTTTTTTCAAAAGAAATAGACTTTTGATGAAAAAGGGACGCAAATTATAAACTATTTTATACTTACGCCTAGCGTGAATCACAACATCGCTGTTTGGCTGTAACGAAGGCCCAGAATTAAATGCAAATATTTCATTGTCCAATCTGCAAAATATATAGAACAATGGTATTGTAATAATTATAACAACAAACAATCTATTTCGACCATTCCTTGCGACTTTTCTGACATTCAGAATGGCTTCCTTCAACAAAAGATGATAAGAATCATTCATAATTTAATGATCAGACAGATTTGTTAAAACATCACTTTTGATTATATGTATAGGCCATTCCTGATGTTGATATTAACCAAGATGTTGTAAGTTCTTCTTCATTGACACTATATTGGTTGGCTTTTGTTTATCGGCCATTTAAAATACTATGTTAATCCCCATGGGTACTCTTTGTGTTTCTTTTGTTCAGCTCCAAAGCGAAGGTAGGATCAGGTGCATGGAGGAGTAAGCACCCTCTCCTGACCGGGTCACACCGCGCCGTTTGCGCTGCTTTGTCGAAGTAAAGTAAACGGGATTGCCCGTAGTCTAATTCTAGTAGCGAAATGACCAGTCTAACAAAGGGTATGAAACAAGTCAGTCACATCTGATTAAGTGGAATACTTTGTAATGGGCAAAGCAAGATCAAATTAATAGCGATTCGTAGAATTTGCGAAATGATTACTTTAAACGAGATTTGTTATACCTTGCACATCAACTTTTTTGTTAGTATGCTTGGCCTACGCTTTAAAAGGTCCTCATGCGCATAGCATAATCTGAGTATCGAATAATTGCGAGATATACACACCATAAACAGGTGATGTGGTATATTACTAATAGAAAGGGAACTTGACGTATTGCAAAGTTAAAGTAATCAACGCTTAATCATATAATGCAGTGTCAGCCCGCCATTAGAGTCAATGTTAAGTAAAATATCCACAAATATGAAGCAGATGTGTCAGATTCCGTGGGTGTCCCTTCATATCGAGTTCTTCGGGATATATCAAATGAACTATTGGTGAAATAATGATTGTTAATTGATAGCCATCGTCTATATACCTACATAATAAGGTTAAAGACAATGGAAATTTTTGTTTTTTTGTTTTTATCCCGGTAACAGTTTTTTGTACAAATTTCCTGCTTCATATGAAATTAAAATTAAAGTCTTCCAATAAGGGGGTCACAACTAGTGCTCATGCAATCTAAACTTTTGGAGTTATTTCCGGAAACATGAACGATGAAGTTTTCCCACCTACCCGCCATCACTCAAAAACTAATAGTCAACCACAAAGAACAATTCCTTATACCATACGTGCATATGCAATAGACGATTAATTTCTCAACGCTTGCTAAAACAAAACAGTAACTATCTTTTTATGTCAGTATGATATTTTTTCTCTAATTATTTAAGATCTATAAATTTCATATTTTTCATACTAACAAACGTGCGGTCCCTTTTCCCATTGACAAACAATTAAGAAAAAAAATACCCCCAGTGTTTAATACGCCATGTACAGGTTTGTCGTCACCTGATATTTGATTTTCCTTTTACAACTACTGTCTTAAAATAGTTAATGTATTTACAGACACAAATGTAAAGGAGAATGCGGCATGTCAAAGTCCCTTGGTTAATCAACTAAACTATGTTTTATAACATCTTGAAGTAAATCGTTATCAAGTTAATAAAAATATTAATGAGGTTTAATTTAACGTTTTGTGGAATAAATTTTAAAAAAAGAGCAAATTAAGTTAAAGGATGTGAAGATGAAGGTATGGGCATTGCTTATCTAGAGGATTAAGTAAGGGTTTTGTAACATAATAGACGTTGCTTCTTTAACAAAACTGGAAAAACGAAATATTCTTATCTAGTGATCAGCCATTCAAAAAATTTAAATTTTTAAACTCCACTCCGATTCTACACCACAAGTACTCTGAAGTTGATATTTTTAAAGCAATGCTGGATCCCTCATGACAATTATATTTGTAGTTTTTGGCAATCAGGTCTTCCAACAGTCAGTTGGAATTCCAATGGGCACTAAAATTGTTGCTCTCTATTACCTGACCTATTTTTATATCTTATGAGGCAGAATTCATTCAGAAGTTTCTACATGAAAAGAAGAAATCTCTAGCGGTGGCCTTCAACTCAAACATTTCGATTTATGACAATGTTTTATCTATCATAATAAATGATTTGCATTCATATGTCGATCCAATATATCCAACGAACTAGAAATAAAGGAAACACCACAGAGTCCTTCCTATGTCTGCTTCGGTACATGGATATTTTATTGAACATTGACATTTAAACGGCAAACTAACTAACTCAACTTTATGAAACAAGAAATGGGGGACGATTTCAGCTTCCTCCATCGTCAACTTCCCATATTTAATGTAGCAATATTCCATATCACCCTACATATGGTGTGTATGTCTCTCAACTTATTCGAAACGCAAGAGCTTGTTCTGCTATGATCAGTTGTTGTTGTAGGGGTTTCAACAGTCACGTTTAAAGGTAAGCATTTCGTAAGTTCTATGGTCGTTATAACAATCTGATTACAAATATGACCTATCATTGAGTCAAATGCTGTCTGATGGTGTTTCATAGCCATTGTTAAGGGCCGTTTTTTCACACACTGATTTGACTACGGAACTGTTCCGTTTACCTGATCAAGACTATGGGCTCGCGGCGGGTGTGACCGGTCAATGCAGTGGGGAATGCTTACTCCTCCTAGGACTGAATCCCACTCTGGTGTGGTCCAGGGGGTCCGTGATTGCCCAACTTTGTTTTTGTTATTCTTATTTAGGACTTACGAGAATTGATTCACTGTTCGTTATCTTTGGGCCTTTTACATTTTTCAGCAGTGAAATTATTGGAAATTGAATCCGTTGATTAAATTAGTTTTTTCTTAAGTGTGAAAATAACACAAATGAGAAGATACATCATTTCCGGTCCTTTTGCTAATAACAAAAAAACAATATCTATCCACAATACTATTGGTGACCTTAATTTTACGTTATATTTATAAATGTTCATGGTTTTCTTATTTGAATACCCGAAAATAATTTAATTATCACTTTAAGAGGATTTTTGGATCCACTATCGAATACCTAAAGTACGCGTCACGTCTTGTAATAGAGATGGCGTGACGGTCATAATCGATCGACATTTTGTATTTTGTTTAACATCTCCAAATTGTGTTGGATTTGCCGATTAAACGACAATGTTGCATGTTTTAACCATAGTGATGGTGAGTTATAATGTGTTTAAAACTTTAATACAAGCAAAAGCCGTAAATTATTTAGCATTTTCTCCCTTAGTAAGACCGTAGCCCCCCCCCATGTAGATTTAAAACATTTGCCTTCGAAACGGAACTCAAAACTACGACAAAAGTCAATCTTGTGTTTACATAGTCGCATCATGTATCGATTCGTTTTTTCAGAATCTGATCAATACTAGTAAATGACAATGTACATGAATAATCGAAATGACGATTTCTTGTTTTGTCGATGTAGTTTCTATGCAAACCCCTGTGTTGCACTTTCTATAAAATGTTTTTGCATCAAAAGTCTATGTAGAGCATAGAGGGCTGGGACAGCCTATAAAAAGAAGAAAATGTAAATAGATAGAAAAAGGGCAATGTTTTTGTTGTTAGTTAGAGAATTTATTTTCATCCTTGCCTTTGCCACTCGTGAATATATGAAAAAAAAAATCCCTGTCTCACTGTGATAATAAATTCTCTATCCAACAACAAACCATTGACTATCCTCTATAAAATCATAAATAAGGATAATCATGAAAGTATAGAAATTATCTCATATTATTGAAAATTGACATTAATTAATTAGCTAAAACTTCTGAAATATTAACCTAGGATTTAATAATGAAATTTTATAATTGTTTTTGTGATTTTGCGGTATCAAAGAAAAAAAATGTAACGTAAAATTTATCAATAAATAATTATCAAAAAAAATAACCAATCATTAAAGTCAAATTTGGCTGTGTGGATACGTCAGAAAAGAGTTATGATAATAACTGAATGGATTGGCCGCGAAATGAAAGTAGCAATGATGTATATCAACGATTTATAATTACAAACGAGAGTACCGTTTGAGAACCATGCTAAATGGCTCTTGTGTTCCCATACCACGGAGTCATCTCCGAAGGATCTTGCTGGAACGTTCATTTCTTTTCGATCGAACTCGTAAAAGCAGACAATAAAATTAATATACCGGATATTCCGGAAAACTCGTGTATACCTGGTGTAATCACTAATTATTGTTTTTTTCCTAGAATGTTTACAATATGTTTTTTTTTTTTTTATTTATGCATTTAATTGATGTTTATTTTTTATAGCAACATCAAAAAATCAAACCCAAATGCATTTTGATGATGTTGAAATGAAATTGGTGTAGAAATATATGTTCTACTATAATTGGCGAAGTAAATAGTTATTAAACGTAATCATAGTCCCAAAAAACATATATAAACAAAGTCGGGTGTATGGCAACATGTACGGACCTCAGCAACAAACGGAAGCAGGCTCAGGTGCCATGGAGGAGTAAGCATGGTCTGGCTGACCGGTTCACACCCCGTGTTAGCCCTTAGTTCCGAAACAAGGTAAATGGGGATTACCCGTTGTAAAATCTTAGCACGAAACAATGTAAACAGCCCTAACAAAGAGCAGAAACAAACAGTCCATAATAAGCGGTAAAGATCGAACAGGAGAACTAGATGCATTTCAAAAGTGTAGACCCGGCGATGTAGTGGTTAGGGTGGGGTAATCTGAAAAAAGTCATTGTAATTGAGTGTAATTAATTGCATATTTTCAAGTAATTGGAAGTATGCGTAATTGGAAAGTGTTTTTTTTCATAACAACAATTGTAATTTTATTAATTACATTGCAAAATAACATGTAATTCCAATTTAACTTTTCAAATTAACTCTTTTCCAATTACATCATACTAAGACAATTCAGCCAAAACTTTTCAATGAATGATTTGAATCATTAAAATTCCCTCATACATGTACCATGTTACTTCTATAAATTGTATACTTATCATATTAAAAAAATAGATTTTGCATAAACAAAATTCTATTGTTGAATTGAATTAAATATTTATCTCTCT
>CAJDSM010033077.1:40610-52400 GCA_903981925.1 Ostrea lurida
ATCTTCGCGAGGGTTTTATTTTCGAGAGGTTGATATGATCGCGAAGATAGCACAAATAAAACCCACGCGAGTATTTCCCCCTTTACAGTATTAGTTTAATGGATTTTTTTCACTTATATTGAAAACGTCAAGCACCTGTGGTATAAATCATCTTAAAGTCAGGTACACACAACATGTATAAGTTATCTTGAAGTCAGGTATACACATGTGTAAACCATCCATTAGTCTGAAGTACATAACACATACAAATCACATAGAAGTTTATTAATTGATTGATTATGTATTGTTTTTAGTCCCACTCAAGAATCTTTCACTCATATGGAGACGTCACCATTGCCGGTGAAGGGCTGCAAAAGTTAGACCTAAGCTCGGCACTCAAGGCCTTTTAGAAGGTAGGGATCTATTTCTTGCCACACCTGCTGTGACACGTGACCTCGGTTTTTCCGGTCACATCGTCTCTTACAACACGCACAGGGATGCTGAGGACCTACTCTAAGCTGGACCTCCACAGGTCCACATAGAAGTCAGGTATATACAACATGTATATGTTATACACCATCATGGAATATGGTATACACAATATGTAGACTATACACCATCTAGGAGTCTACAATATTCATAGATCATCGTGGACGAACGGTACATAAGAAATTAAATAAGGAAAATTCGCTATTGACGGAGCTATGTAATTTCAAATTTACCACACTAACTTTGTATCTCTTCAGCAAAGGTAAGTTCATGGACGAGGTTGTGAACTGTTCCCTATTCCCTTCCGTTGTATGGGCTTTGATTGGAACATCATCGTAAATATCGTCAAAATTTTCAAGATAAGAAACTACCAATGATGCTGATCCTGTCAGGAGATATCTATAACGAAGGCAACTGGGATGGTAGCTAAAGGATAATTCACTCGACATCAAAAAGCCGGTGCTCCATTGGTCTTTGAAACGTTCGTCTTCATTAAACCAGTATAAATTAAATGTGAATACAACCGTTGCATCCATGTTCATAAATCCTGGAAGTGGAAAACAAACATATATAGCATTATTTCATATACTAGACGTTCGATCTTTGTCGCTAAAATCTATTTCACGAGTGCGATAGGATCATAAACATAATTTCATTTAACATTAATAGAGGATTTTCAATGATTGCTTGCGGCATATGAAATTTATGAAATGAGTTTCCGGATTTAATATTACCCGAGTCTTGGCGAGGAAAATATTAAATCCTGTAAAGCGTTTCATAAATTTCACATGCCATAGGCACGAGTGTAAGATTATATTTATCACTTAACTATATTTAAGCTTATATATTGATTTTATTTCTATTTCACATCCCGACTTTTTTCCTTTGTTATTGTTTGGCATTGTCATTTCGATCGTGGCGTCGTCTGCAATATCATGGTTTGAAGAAACTTGGAATTTTTTTTACATTTCTTTTCACTTCAGACACAAAATCCTCTTGGAACAATTTAGGTGACAAAACTATGTTTTTTGCCGTCAATGATGACATTTTATGAGGACTTTTTAAATCGAGGCCAACTACTAATAAAAAGTTGATGCTGCAGGGTCATAAGTTTAAAGTCATCATTTCACAAATTCTACGATGACCTTGTTTGCGATTACAAATTATCACTAAAGTTATAAACTGGCTGACTGATTTGTTTCAACCCTTTTGTTAGATCTGTCATTTTTCCTACTGAGATTTGACTACGGGTAATCATGTTTACTTTATTTCGACTAAGGCCCTCAGGGCGGGTGGGTGACTGGTCAGCAGAGGATGCTTACCTTCATCACGGCAACTGATCCTCGCCTTCGCTTTTTGTCCTGCCCTAGCAAATCAATCAATATATGACTTAGTGATACCTTGTAATCGCAAACAAGGTCATTATAGCGGCTGTAGAATTTGCAAAATGATGACTTATATAATGATGACTTAGATATGAATTTTCATATACCTTTCCAAAATGTATGTTTCATGGTCAGTAGATCAGCATATGGATCTATTAGCGGATGGATACCACGACACTTATACTCCACACATTGATTAACTATACTGGTGAGGTTTCCGATCCACCAAATGTAGTTATCTTTAAACCTATATTCATGGTATGGTTTACATTTTCTAATATCGCCACGGAAACCACATATCTGTTTTCTCAACATCATGTCAGGAGGTAAATCTGGATTGCCAACTATTCTCCAGTCGCATGTGCCATCGTCAAAATCGCAATCAACTACAGAGTTAAAATGCACAATCGGAAATTATGCGAGTTATTACTATTGCTGCATAACACATGTTTAAAAGCCTAGAAAATATATATATATTTTTTTTTTGATTTCTATTAGAAAAAATGATAACAATACAAAACTTAGTGTGATGATATGAAATATTCCCTAAACCATTTCAATACCTATAATCGATACACAATACCATAAAGAAACAGAGTTCTTCCATTTAACTTGTACAACAATTCATTCAATTTAAATATAATTTTAGCTAATTAAAGATTGTAAAAACTGTCGAAGTCATTGTACTGATCCCGAACAACATACTATCGTCCGTTGAACAAAGTAAACCCTCATTTGAAAAAAAAACGGGAGCGTTTGTAGATTTACATTATTTGACACTGAGTAAATATTTTTTCGTATGAAAGATTTGCCTTTTCGTATAATCCTAGCGTTTTTAGTTTCTGAGAAAAGATCATTATAGTCATCATAATTTTTCAAATACGTTATATTTTAATAAGAGTCAAAACACAGATGATATAAGATATACATGTATTGCAATTCAGCGCACAGTATGATAAATATTCATTCTATTATGCAGTGATATCAAAAATTACTTTGTTAAAAACAACTCTGGCTCTATGCACAATTATTCTTAAATTTTATAATAAATCAATACCTGGTTTTTTTATTGACATTTCGTAGTGTTTGATGATCAAGTCTTCTAAATCCGTATAGCAATTCCCATGGGTACGAATTGTGTTCCTTTGTTAGCTGACTATTTTTCATATTGTTATGAGGTAGATTTTATTTAACCTTCTATATGAGGAGAACGGAATGGTTATCTGTAACTTTTAACTGCACATTTTAATATATCGACGACGTTTCACTCATTCATAACATATATATATCGGTTTGATACATCCCAATGAATTAGAAATAAGACATCATGGTGTTTTTCGCACATGCCTCGCACTTAGATATTTTATTGAACATATACATTAACGGCAAACTAACAACTCAATTTTATGACGAAAGGGATTTCTTACTTTTCCATCACCAACTTTCCATATTTATGTAGCAACATTCCATCATCACCTAAAATATGATGTTAATGGATCTCAACTTATTAAATGCACGTGAATTCATTCTATACGTATAATCACTTTGCAAGTGGATATAATAAAAAACTAAAATGTTACAGGGGTTTCAACAAACACGTTTAAAGTCAGCATTCTGCAAATCATATAGTCTTTATGGCAATGTAGTTTGTAAATACAACCAGCCATTGGGTCAAATGCTGTTTGATAGGATTTATATCAAATGTGCAAGGTTTACACGTTAATGCCTGTATCAATACAGTTCAAGTAATTTTTATTTGTATAGTATAGGTATCAAAAACGGGTTCTACACCGTTGTGAAATATTGATCATGGGATATTGAGAGTAAATTAAAAAAATATTCTCTTGTAATTCTCTTAATTTTCTTTTATAGAAATGGCTTCAACAAACCTAATTTGGGCAGGATGCAGAAGTTGGTGTTGTGCATTGCTGTGTTTATTATTTCTTTATGGTTTTCACATGGCACTGAATGTGGTTCGTAATTGAACACCTTTTTTCAAAGAAATAGACTTTGATGAAAAAGGGACGAAATTATAAACTATTTTATACTTACGCCTAGCGTGAATCACAACAATCGCTGTTTGGCTGTAAACGAGGCCCAGAATTAAATCAAATAATTTCATTGTACAATCTGCAAAATATATAGAACAATGGTATATGTAATAATTATACAACAAACAATCTCTTTCGACCATTCCTTGCGACTTTCTGACATTACAGAAAATGGCTTCTTCAACAAAGATGATAAAAGAATCATTCATATTTAATGATCAGACAGATTTGTTAAACATCACTTTGATTATATGTATAAGCATTCTGATGTTGATATTAAACCAATGTTGTAGTTCTTCATTGACACTATATTGTTGGCCTTTGTTTATCAGGCATTAAAATACTATGTTGAATCCCCATGGGTACTCTTTGTGTTCTTTTGTCAGCTCCAAAGCGAAGGTAGGATCAGGTTGGGCCATGGAGAGTAAAGGCATCCTTCCTGGACGCGGTCACAACCCGCCGTGGAGCTCGTTTGCGAAGTAAAGTAAACGGGATTGCCCGTAGTCTAATCTAGTAGCGAAAATGACGAGTCTAACAAAGGGTATGAAACAAGTCAGTCACATACTGACTTAGTGATACTTTGTAATGGGCAAAACAAGGTCATTATAGCGATCGTAGAATTTGCGAAATGATTACTTTAAACGAGATTTGTTATAACCCTGCAACATCAACTTTTTTGTTAGTAGTTGGCCTCGCTTTAAAAGGTCCTCATGCGCATAGCATAATCTTGAGTATCGAATCAATTGCGAGATATACACACCATAAACAGGTGATAGTGGTATATTACTACATAGAAAGGGAACGTTGACGATTGCAAAGTTAAAGTAATCACGCTTATCATATAATGCAGTGTCAGCCCGCCATTAGAGTCAATGTTAAGTAAAATATCCACAAATATGAAGCAGATGTGTCAGATTCCGTGGGTGTCCCTTCATATCGAGTTCTTCGGGATATATCAAATGAACATAATTGTGAAAATAATGATTGTTAATTGATAGCACATCGTCTATATACCTAATATAAGGTTAAAGAAATGGAAATTTTTGTTTTTTTGTATTTTGATCCCGTAACAGTTTTTTGTGACAAATTTCCTGCTTCATATGAAATATAAAATGTAAAGTCTTACCAATAAGGGGGTCACAACTAGTGCTCATGCAATCTAAACTTTTGGAGTTATTTTCCGGAAACATGAACGATGAAGTTTTCCCACCTACCCGCCATCATCAAACTAATAGTCAACCACAACACAAATTCCTTATACATACGTGCATATGCAATAGACGATTAATTTCTCACCTTGCTTAAAACAAAACAGTACTTCTTTTATGTCAGTTGATATTTTTTCTTAATTATTAGATCTATAAATTTTCATAGTTTTTCATACTAACAAACGTGCGGTCCCTTTTCCCATTGACAAACAATTAAGAAAAAAATACCCCCAGTGTTTAATACGCCATGTACAGGTTTGTCGCACCTTATTTGATTTCCTTTTACAACTACTGTCTTAAATAGTTAATGTATTTACAGACACAAATGTCAAAGAAGAATGCGCATGTCAAAGTCACCTTGTTAATCAACTAAACTATGTTTTATACATCTTGAAGTAAATCGTTATCAAGTTAATAAAAAATATTAATGAGGTTTAATTTAACGTTTTGTGGAATAAATTTTAAAAAGAGCAAATTAGTAAAGGATGTGAAAGATGAAGGTATGGGCATTGCTTATCTAGAGGATTAAGTAAAGGGTTTGTAACATTATAGACAGTTGCTTCTTTAACAAAATGGAAAAACGAAATATTCTTATCTAGTGATCAGCCATTCAAAAAAATTTATTTTGTAAACTCCACTCCGATTCCTACACCACAAGTACTCTGAAGTTGATATTTTTAAAGCAATGCTGGAATCCCTCATTGACAATATATTTGTAGTTTTTGGCAATCAGGTCTTCCAACAGTCAGTTGGAATTCCAATGGCACTAATTGTTGCTCCTCTATTACCTGACCTATTTTTATATTCTTATGAGGCAGAATTCATTCAAAGTTTCACATGAAAAGAAGAAATCTCTAGCGGTGGCCTTCAACTCAAACATTTCGATTATATGACAATGTTTTATCTATCAATAATAATGATTTGCATTCATATGTCGATCCAATATATCCAACGAACTAGAAATAAAGGACACCACAGAGTCTTCCATGTCTGCGTTCGTACATGGATATTTTATTGAACATTGACATTAACGGCAAACTAACTACTCAACTTTATGACAAATGGGACGATTTCAGCTTCTCCATCGTCAACTTCCCATATTTATGTAGCAATATTCCATAATCACCTACATATGGTGTGTATGTCTCTCAACTTATTCGAAACGCAAGAGCTTGTTCTGCGTATGATCAGTTGTTGTTGTAGGGGTTTCAACAGTCACGTTTAAAGGTAGCATTTCGTAAGTTCTATGGTCGTTATAACAATCTAGATTACAAATATGACCTATCATTGAGTCAAATGCTGTCTGATGGTGTTTCATAGCCATTGTTAAGGCCGTTTTTCACACACTGATTTGACTACGGAACTGTTTCCGTTTACCTGATCAAGACTATGGCTCGCGGCGGGTGTGACCGGTCAATCAGTGGGATGCTTACTCCTCCTAGGACTGATCCCACTCTGGTGTGTCCAGGGGTCCGTGATTGCCCAACTCTTGTTTTTGTTATTCTATTTAGGACTTACGAGATTGATCACTGTTCGTTATCTTTGGGCCTTTACATTTTTCAGCAGTGAAATATTGAAATTGATCCGTTGATTAAAATTAGTTTTTCTTAAAGTGTGAAAATAACACAATGAGAAGATACCATCATTTCCGGTCCTTTTGCTACAATATCTATCCACAATACTAATGGTGACCTTAATTTTACGTTATATTTAATAAATGTTCATGGGTTTTCTTATTTGAATACCCGAAAATAATTTAATTATCACTTTAGAGGATTTTTGGATCCACCTATCGATACATAAAGTACGTCACGTCTTGTAATAGAGATGGCGTGACGTCATATCGATCGACATTTTGTAATTTGTTTACATCTCCAAATTGTGTTGGATTTGCCGAATTAACGACAATGTTGCATGTTAACATAGTGATGGTGAGTTATAATGTAGTTTAAAACTTTAATACAAGCAAAAGCCGTAAATTATTTAGCATTTCTCCTAGTACACCGTAGCATGTAGATTTAAACATTTGCCTTCGAAACGACTCAAAACTACGACAAAAGTCAATCTTGTGTTTACATAGTACATGCATGTATCGATTCGTTTTCAGATCTGATCAATACTAGTAAATGACATGTACATGAATAATCGAAATGACGATTTCTTGTTTTGTCGATGTATGTTTCTATGCAAACCCCTGTGTTGCACTTTCTATAAAATGTTTTTGCATCAAAAGTCTATGTAGAGCATAGAGGGCTGGGACAAAGCATAAAAGAAGAAAATGTAATAGATAGAAAAAGGCAATGTTTTTGTTGTTAGTTAGAGAATTTATTTTCATCCTTCTTTGCCACTCGATGAATATATGAAAAAAAAAATACCTGTCTCACTGTGATAATAAATTCTCTATCCAACAACAAACCATTGACTATCCTCTATAAAATCATAAATAAGGATATCATGAAAGTATAGAAATTATCTGCATATTATTGAAAATTGACATTAATTAATTAGCTAAAACTTCTGAAATATTAACCTAGGATTTAATAAATGAATTTTATAATTGTTTTGTGATTGCGGTATCAAAGAAAAAAAATGTAACGTAAAAATTTATCAATAAATAATTATCAAAAAAAATAACCAACATTAAATTCAAATTGGCTGTGTGGATACGTCAGAAAAGAGTTACTGATAATAACTGAATGGATTGGCCGCGAAATTGAAAGTACAATGATGTATATTCAACGATTTATATTCAACCGAGAGTACCGTTTGAGAACCATCTAAATGGCTCTTGTGTCCCATACCACGGAGTTCATCTCGAGGATCTTGCTGGACGTTCATTTCTTTTCGATCGAACTCGTAAAGCAGACAATAAATTATATACCGGATATTCCGGAAACTCGTGTATACCTGGTGTAATCACTATGTATTGTTTTTTTCTAGATGTTTACAATATGTTTTTTTTTTATTTATGCATTTAATTGTGTTTATTTTTTATAGCAACATCAAAAAATCAAACAAATGCATTTTGATGATGTTGAAAATGAAATTGGTGTAGAAATATATGTTCTATATAAATTGGCGAAGTAAATAGTGTATTAAACGTAATCATAGTCCCAAAAACATATATACAAAGTCGGGTGTATGGCAACACGGACCTCCAACAAAACGGAAGGCAGGATCAGGTGCCATGGAGGAGTAAGCATGGTCTGCTGACCGGTCACACCCGCTGTTAGCCCTTAGTCGAAACAAGGTAAATGGGATTACCCGTTGTAAAATCTAGCACGACAATGACAGCCTAACAAAGAGCAAGAAACAAACCAGTCCATAATAAGCGGTAAAATTCGAACGGAGAACTAAGATGCATTTCAAAGTGTAGACCCGGCTGATTAGTGGTAGGGATGGGGTAACTGAAAAAAGTAATTGTAATTGAGTGTAATTAATTGCATATTTTCAAGTAATTGGAAGTAATGCGTAATTGAAGTGTTTTTTCAATAACAAGTAATTGTAATTTAATTAATTACATTGCAAAATAACATGTAATTCCAATTACTTTTCAATTACTCTCCAATTACATCATACTAAGACAAATCATGCCAAAAAACTTTTCAATGAATGATTGAAATCTTAAAATTCCCTCATACATGTACAATCGTTACTCTATAAATTGTATACTTATCAATTATTAAAAAATAGATTTTGCATAAACAAATTCTATTGTTGATTGGAATTAAATATTTTAAACCTTCAGCATATACATGCACACAAACATAGATCTTCTTTATTTTGATGAAAGCACCATTTGTGAAATCAGCAGAATCAAAATTCCCTATCATGTCAATTCTTAAGCAAGGAAGCACTTGTCAACACCTGCAATATCTGACCCAGTCGAAAGACCTTTCAGGTGTTGCAGGAAAGATTCTTGTCTGGCCTGACCGCTGCAGGATGAAGACTTAACATTTGAATAGTTTATCATGATAGAATAAATGGACAGATTCTTTAAGTATTCATTGGAAAACATCTAAAACTTCATTTACTTATACATAATTATGTCAATAAATATATCTTTCATAAATGTTGTGTAATAAATTTTTGAAAAATGACAAATTGTAATTTGTAATTTAATTAATTACTTTATCAAAGTAATTGTAATTTAATTAATTACATTTTTAATTTGCAGTAATTGTAATTATAATAATTTTAAGAATTTGGCAAAGTAATGTAATTTTATTAATTACTTTTGTATGTAATTGTCCCCATCCCTAATTAGTGGAGATTAATTTATTTTTATATTTATTGGGGGGGGGGGGAGGATGCAGAAAGAAACTGAAATTTTCATCCGTTCAGAATCGTTGTTAGGCCATTACTTTGAATATTATTAAATTAATACCAAATTTTACAATATTTCAAGTATTTTATAACTTCGTGTTTTCTTATTTTAAGCCATGTCAAGACAATAACAAAAACCAATTTCTCAATCTCACAGAAACTTTTCTTCTGCACTTAATATGATAATATGCATATTTCTTTATTAAAGGGAAATCAATATAGTTCGTTTAACAGCTCACTCTGACAAAAATGTACATGCTTATTCGGCCCTTATTACCACGCATCACAGTTACGATTGTTAGCTATAGCCAACCAGCGCAATCTATACTTCAGAACTTTTTCAATTCTCAAAGTCAATAAATACTGCCTACATTTAGCTCCTAATTCGATGGTAATAGAATCTACTTACTATTTTAAGTCTTTCTTCTCACCTGCGTTCCCTGGTGTATTGTTCAGCACTGAGTCGCTCAACAGATTGTTGATGTTTATATAGACTAGGAAGAGTCTAACTTTATAGGGAGACGAGGGTTAATATATAGATTAATTTATTTCTAATTTATAGGGAGAATAGAATGCAATTAAATAAGCAAACTACAATTGATTAGAAGCCTTATTCATAACAGTATCTAGGTTATAAGTGAAATGTCATATAATGTGGCCTGGTCATTAAAATGAAAAGGTGAAGGAATCAAACAGAGATCAATCCCATTAACCCTATATGAATACAAATTGAGAGATGGAAAAACATGGACTCCTAGATATACCAGAGCTGGAATAAGGTGTCTATCTAATAATAATACACAATGGGCTCACGGCATGTGTGACCGGTCAACAGGGCATGTTTACTCTTTCTAGGCACCTGATTCCACCTCTGGTGTGTACTGGAGTCCGTGTTTGCCCAACTCTTGTTTTTGTATTATGTTTGTAACCTACGAGATTGATCACTGTTCGTTATCTTTGCCTTTACACATGTAGCTAATAGACAAATGTATGATAGTCCTAAAATTACTCATCACAAGAAACATCTAGAGAAATTGAGTAAAACCTTCTCACGAATATATATATAATGCTGTAAGTCGCATTAACAATAATCATGTATGTATTGCATACTTCTTAATATCGTGGCAAGTGGAGTCACAAATAAAACTGGGATTTTTTTTAAAGAAGTAAGAAAGTAGATCTGCACAAAACAATGTTTCCATTTGTGTTCCAACTCATCGGATCAAATTATTGTAGTAATGATACTTCACCTTGCCTTCTATGGAATTGAACAACCCGACATTTTTCTGTAGGCAATCAGTAACAAACAAAATAAGTAATGATATACCTCTTACCTATCGTATTGAATCGACGTTTATAAGATAAATGTGTTCCAATTGTATTAAAATACATGAACATACCGTGAAATTATTTGTTGTGTACACGTAGTTCTGTTTATGACGCAATCAACATTCTCCAGTAAAACGTTACGTAAATGTATTGTGTCGTCATCCGTTTCAGGGAATACTGATACGGAATCGACAAACCACAGTGTGGTGATCCGGAAAATCAGATCTCACTCTGGAAATTTAAAGTATCAACACTCCGATTATTGATGTGTATATAATTAATTAACATCTTACCTTGCTAATTTACGGATATACAGTTTCGCTGATAGTGTATCCTTTCCAGTTCATTGACATCTATAAGTTGTATAATAAATATTATCTTGGAATTAGAAATGTCAATTAATTATATGGCACATTCCTGAAATCCTTCAAAGCATTAAGTGTTGGTCCCATCTACAACAGGTATATATTGTCGTTCATCTCATATTAATTATTTCTCTCTGAGGATTTCTTTGAGATACAATTTTATATTGTACCAGAGTGTATTTGTAAAAATATTTACCTTAATTAGTTATTGTTTGATCACTGGAAAAGGCAATTAATATCAATGGTGCAGATTAGTACATCGGGGTTCATTGATTTGTTAATGGATCATCATTTTCACTTTTTTTCTCTAAGTAAAGTGCGTTTCATTTTGGATTCTACTGATTAAACATGTTGAGGAATCAGATGTTCTTGTAGTGCCAAACATCTCTCATTAACGATCCATTTTCATTCACCAAACATAAAATCCCAATACAGAATTAAAACTTGATTTTCTTTTCTTACATGAATTTATTATACTAATTTTAAACAAATGTTGAATGTATCCCGATCAACATTTTAACGCCTCAAGCATTTTTGTCACCAGTTAGATTTGTGCGACAGCTATAGGTAACCAGTTTATCCTAATATATCGCGGATTTCAATATATGTGCAGTCTTGAGACCGTTGTGTTAACGATTTAGCTGGCAGATGTATATTC
>CAJDSM010033083.1:0-10642 GCA_903981925.1 Ostrea lurida
ATTGAAGACCACAGCAAGGTATTTTATCTCGCACAGTAGTTTGTGAGAAAAATTCAGTAATGGTGGGTAAAATATATATCATAGATATAGGAATGCAATATGGCTTACTTTCTTGCAGTTCAAATTTTACTTTTTAATCAAATATTGGTGGAGAGAGATATATTTATTGATTAGTAAGCAATTGTTATATCACATATATTTTCCGTCAGCCATTAAACAGGTGAATGGTTTACAGATCACCCAATGATTATGGTACTACTGTTACTAAAGTTTTTACCTCGTTTTAGAATATCTCCCTTGTTTTTGTCGATATACTCTGCACAAGTTGCACACTGCGATTTATACTCTGCGCATGAATTTGGATCAATTACGATAGTTCCACAATCAGGAACATCTGTAGAACTCTCTACTTTTGGAGGAACAGTAAGAGACATGAACAGATCCTCGAGCCCGAAGCTAATGGGCGTGACTGGTGGCGCTGTAGTGGTTGGCATAGCAATGGGAACACCATAGGCTTCTTCTGGCAGAATTACTCCTAACAAGGCCTGTAGTGCTGGGGAATCATCATGTGAATTAGAAATCTTCTCTGTTGTTCCTATCTTTTCTGAAATAACCTCTGGATCAAACGAAAGTTCGGATGTCTTTGGCGGATCGATTACTACAGTCGTCACCTAGCCATGAACAAAAATAAATTGGAGTTAAAACAGAACAATACTGTTGATTGGTTGGAAATTGAACGGAAAAGAGTGGGGGTATACCTTCGGAGTTTCTTCACTGGGTTGCGTGAATCGCTCCGCAATGCTCTGTTCAAGTTGAGAGACAATCTGATTAACTTTAACTGTAGGAGTAGATGGTATCGGTGTAGTAGTGGTGGTTGCTGCAGGGGTCTTAGGTGCTGTTTTCAGACTGACTGGAGCAGGTGTAGTAGTTGTGGTGGCGCTCCTCTGTCTGGATCTTGACTTAGATTTTCTCCTTCGTGATCTCCTGCTTTTTATTTTAAATCGGCCCAAAGCTGGGGGTGCAGAAGTTGAAGTCGTTGGCTCGAAGGTAGGAACAGCTCGCTTTTTTCTTCCAAATATGTTGCCTGATATGGAAAGTTAATTTCATGTTTTACTAAATGTGCATTATAAACACGGTTATCCTTAATAAGAGTTTGGTCTTGTACTTACTAAAAACATTGGCAATATGGTTGTTGATTCCAGCTGCAAATGCTTGTCCATTGAAAGCCCCAAAGGAGTTTCCCATGTTGATATTGACGTTCTGACTTCGTTGAGTTTTGCCATTTTTGTTCTGAATGTGCGTGTCGATATTTAAGACGTGAGGAGCGTTATTATTGTTCTGCTTATATACTTTATTATTTATCTTTACGACACTGGAAGAAGAAACTGGATTAGAAGTGTGGAGGGTTTGTTGTGGTTTGGGTACGTTGTTCTGGGTGTGAATCTGAGAATTTACATTCACCACTGATGGGAATGCAGGCATATGCATACCAAATGTTTGGAAATTCAACAAAGGATTTTGAAAAACTGGAGCTTCATATGGTCCGAAGTTGGAGTTAATGTTCATTACACCGTGTGGGTTGCCGGGAATTTGTGAGTTGATGTTTACTACACTGTGTTGGTTGCCCGGAATTTGTGAGTTGATGTTAACTACACCGTGTGTGTTGCCCGGAATATGTGAATTGATGTTGACAATGTTCGGAACGTTTGGAATGTTCGGAACGTTCCACTGTCCAAAACTGGCGGCCATGTTGTTAAACATATCTGTTAGTCCGGAATTCATTTGGTTCATTCCATGGTTCATCTGCTGCGCAAAGTGTTGTTTCATGGACGGCCCATTGCATACTCATCTGAGCCATCTAAAATTGTGATAATAATATAACTGTTTTATTCTGAAAGGTATTGCTAAAATAGAAATTTTAACCGAAAGAAAATGATAACGATTTTTTTTAATTGGCACAGAAATCTCTCTCTTCATCATTTATAAGAGGTGCGTAGAACCAAATCTAACAGTTTAGATAGTAAAGGTGAAGCAGATAAATATAACACCTGTTGTCCAAGTTCCGAGGCGATCTTTCCATACTGTTTCCCCGCTTGCTGGAGAGCTTGCCATTCCGTTGCATTTAGGGAAGAGTTGGAGGGACTGAATCCCCCAATGAAGGTTTGCATCCCATTGAACGAATGTTCCAACATTTCCTCCAAGGTCTTTACAGCACATGCAGATGCACCTACACAGAGAATTATGTTTCAACTATTTAGATTGTTCTCTTGACCAAAGAACTAATATAATACACTCGCGATAAAATGAGTTTGGTAATGAAAACTAAAATGGATAGTGGTGGTTTTATTTTTTTTTTATGCATACTTTTTTTTTTATTCATTATGAGGTTGGTGGTTTCTTTCTGCAAACTTTGATGCAAGTGAAGCTTCAATATTGATTATCGAAATTTATAACTGCTCCGTTAAAGAGGCGTTATAAAATTGAAAATCTGTATGAATATATTGGGGTCTTTTGCAGGTTATGAGTAAGAAAAACATTCCTTTTTTATTAGTAAATATTCCAATGGATATTTTCAGCGTTAATACGGTTGTTTAGCTTCATGCATATGACGATAGTTTCTACTAAAGAATCTACATTACCGATAAATTGAAATTGCCTAAGTCTTCCTACATACCTGTAAGGTATTACCCATGTTGGAAATGGATGAGACCATGACACCATCAGGATTCATAATCGTTTGACACGACTTTGAGTTGTCGCTGAGGATACTGCAAATTGTCACGGTGGATTCTCCAGCCTCGTTCTGGTGGTTGGAGACCGAAACGCCACCTGTTGCGGGTAATACAACCTTTGTGATTCCTCGGCACTTCTTGATTCTGCAATCAATAATTTTTCTGAACACTTCATTTCTCTTGCCATTTCCTCGTATTTTTAAAAAGAGTTCTAGATGTCAAGTACGAATGAGTCAGGTGACGGCCGTCGGAATTTTAATATTTGGAATAATTGTTTATAAGTACTTAATCATTTTAGCCTGATGGTCATATCAACCTAGTCGTACCATCATAGGTAATTCCTGATTAATATATTATGTATATTTATGCATTACAAATATGCACATTTTTTCGAAAAATGAAAAGTTGTTCCAATAGTCATGTAAAACTGATTTCATTATATTTCATTGAACATTAATTTTTAGAATATGAAATCACGCGTGACAGTGTCTTGAAAATGTGAAGCATTTTTATGAATTTCAGCATCAATTGATAATTAATACATGAATAATAGACAAATATATGTATGCAATGTAACCTGTATTAAAAATTCACATTATGTAACTAAGTTTGAATTCTTTTGACCTGTTTTGACATAGATCATTGACGCAGTGGATACAGTCCCCCATCAGTGTGTGAGCCTTGGTCTGACAGTCCGACATCTTGGGCTGCATGGCATCTATCGTCTGCTTCACGGTCGACAACTCGCTGGTTATGGTCGACAGAAGATGTCTCCGAACTTCTCTGTTCAAAGCTAAAAACCAGATTGTTTAAATTAATGTCCATGTTTACTGGGGTCCGTGATGATTAATGTTCTTTGTTTTTGTGACGAACTTGTAAACAGAGCATATAAATGTACATGTAGATATGTATGCGGGTTTTCCCCCTACCAATTTAATTCAGTATATTCTTTATATTTCAGAAATGAATGTTCACCCTTTTGAAATTTTATTTCATGTCAAACAAATGAATTTATTAATGTTCCGTATTTTGTGTGTTGATCGCCCAGTCAGACTTATAATTGGACCCAATTACATGCAAATCTTTCATTCATTACACAATATAAGACCAATCGTGTGCAGTAGTTCACATTTATTACTTCTTTTCGATTTTGATAAAATTATTCAACTTCTGGGTTGTTGTTTTTTTTCCCCTCTAATTAATACAGCAATGATGTAATTTTCTAACGGATTGTGGTTTGTAAGGCTCGTTGTGTGATGTCATTGGTAGATTTTACAACCACTAATTTTGTAAATTCAGTGTCAACTAACAAATGCTATGTGGAAAAAAAATCACATGTAGGAATATCGTCAGCTTGAATCTGTGGAGTAATTATATACACCACCTTTAAGTTTGGCCGCAAAACTCTTCAGGTATCGCCCTTACCGAACAATTTTCATCATTTTAAAATCATACAAAATGTATATACATACACCGAGTTCATATTTATAAGCACACTTTAATTAATTATGGCGATGAAAAACAAATTAAGGTTTGTCATTCTAAACATGTTCAGCAAAAATTTTTTTAAAAAATTAAGCTCCTACACCTTCATTTGAATTTCAGTTTAAATACATGCCATGATCCTACTTACTCTCAAGGTTGGCAGGTCCTAGAAACTGGACATCCTGTGTCAGAGAGTATCGGACATCCGCACAAAAGAGGAACAGCAGCGCCACTACTTTCCGTCCCTCCATGACAAATGTTCCACACCAAATAAACAAATGCGCATCCGGGGTCTTGTTATCCTGCTAAATACGATTAATTCTTTGAAGGTACAGAAAGGGGCTGTATAAGGAAAAACATGGAAATAAGTCATTAATACACGAAGGCTATGTTAATTAGAAGCATTGTAATTAGCAGTGTGTATCCAACATGTCCACAAGTGCAATCATTAATATTCATGATAAATGTAATTACATCCATCATTGGTTCCATTTCTTTTAAACGACGAATTTTAAATCTATATAATATCTATATATGTGTGTGATGTCAAAAGGTGACATTCCGTAAATAATATTTTGTTAGTTTAATAATTTGATTCAATATCCCTCAGTCCACGTGAGTTTGCGTTCCCAGATGATACATGTGCATTTACTTGTATCTTATACCAATTAGCAAAGGTTGAAAACATAAATAATTCATATATGTCCAATTTTTGTTACACCTCGGTTACCAGACCGAGCAAGTGCTCTCTCTCTCTCTCTTCTCTCTCCCTCTCTCTCCTCTCTCTCTCTCTCTCTTCTTCTCACTCTCTCTCTCTCGACTATTCCTCTTCTCTCTCTCTCTCTCTCTCTCTCTCATATTACAGGTAATATTGTTACATAACTAGCTAAATACTTGATTTTTTTGTTGTTTTGTTTTGGGGTTGTTTTTTGTTTTTTTCATTTAGGACACATTCACTTTAACCGACTGCGGTTTAAAATGGGTTAGCTTAACCAACTACAAAGAGTTTACGGAGATAATGCAAATGTATTTCTGTGTTGTACTACTTGAGAGAATAATTTGGGGTGATATAAATCAGAAGCAAACACAACAAGAGGCCCACAGGCCTTAACGACGGTTCACCTGAGTTATCATAGCCCCACAGGGATCTCATATTTTATTTCACATGTTAATATCTTTCAATTATATGACATATCCCCGTTCCTCCTATTCATAACACAAGAAGATTATCAATTCAATCTCACTATCGATTGTTCAAGAATTTTTAATGGAACAACCATATTCTATCTTAATGTCCAGTGAGCTTGACCTTTGACCTTTTGACCTAAACATTCAAATAAAGACATCTTCGTCTCATGAGTAGAGCATATGTAATATAAGTGAGCTCTAGGTAGAAAGGATAATGTTCTGAACGAAACCATAATGCACTTTGATGTCCAGTTGCACCTTACCTTTGCCTTTTACCCCAAATTCAATAGGAAACACCGTTTGTCCAATGGGTAGACCTATATGCATGATATGGGTTTTCGACTCTAATGGAAAGGCTAACACTTAAAAGTCTGGGACTCATTCTGTCCTACAGACGGATGACAGACAATCTGATTCAGTAAACACCCCACCCCCCACCCCCACTTGTTTGCAGGGTTATAATTATGATAAAGGCCTCCATTCTCAATTCCAAATATTCATTTACTTTCAACAATTAATATCAATAGCACTGAAAAAAGATGCTTTCATATGTTTACATAAAACAGAAATATACAAGTGTGCCCCCCCCCAGGTTCAGAACCCCTACCCCGTGATCACCAAATATTTACAATTTTGGTAAAGGCCTCTGCTGTACCATTATATGCAATTGGTTTCTTTCAATAACATGTGCGGTTGTAAAAAGAAAGAAGATTTTTGAAAATTGTCACGTTTGGCCTCCACCCCCAGGCCCCAGGGGTGCAAGAGACCTTGAAAATTACAATTTATATGCCCCTTTCCCAAACGATGCTGCATGCCAAATTGAAAAGAATTAACAGTGGTTATCCAGAAAGAATTTAAAATGTTCAATGTTAAACATTTCATCAATACCATTTTGGCCCAACCCTAATACTAAAACCCCTACCCCTAGGATCATGAAATGTTACAATTTTTATAAAAGCTTCGATTCATCAAAATATCCATTTAGTATTCATATTAATATCATATATAAAAAAATGCTTTTCAAATGTTATTTATAAATAAACCACTATGTACAAGTTTGCGCCCGCTCCTGTGGTCAGAACCCCTACCCCGGGGATCAACACAATTACAATTTTGCAAATCCTCCTGCGTCTAACATCACTTGCATTTGTTTCTCTCAAAACATGTGCGGTTGTTAATGAAGAACGATTTTGGAAAATGTCACTTTTGGGCAGTTTTGCCCCACCCCAACGCCCAGGGTGCAAGAGACCTTGAAATTTTACAATCTATGTTGCCCCTTGTCCCAAAGATGCTTCATACCAAAATTTGAAAATAAGATGACATTTTTATAAGAAGAAGTTAAAAAATTTCAAATGTTAACGCAGCGTCACGACGACGACGCACGACGGACGACGCACGACGACGGACATAGACCAATTGCAAATAGGGTCACCTTGAGTTTCTCAGGTGAGCTAATAAAAACCTTATTTTGATTTTATTCTTCAAAATGGTAGACATTATCTGATGTTCAAATCAAAGGTAAATGTGAGTTTGTTACACAATATTATATATGTTTGGATCCCCCCCCCCCCCCAACTTTTGATATTTTTACAATTTATATTAAATTTTACTTTGACGCATGCATGGAGTATATGTTTGTTTGTTTGTTTGTATTGTCTGTTTTAGGGTACCATGGTAACATGAAATACATGTACAGGATACATATATCGGTTTGCGCTGTGGAAAATAATGGACGAATACGGAATACAAATGCATGTACATGTATTTGGATTCCGATGTACACAGTGAGTGTGAGACACGAGCGATTGATATTGAATGGTTTCCGATAACATCTGGTGTGAGACAAGGGAGAGTCATCTCCCCATTGGTGTTCCTTCTGTACATTGACTGAATGATGAGATGAGTGACGGAGTCACTGGACATTTACAGAGAGTCCGGAGGATATAGACTTTGTAGATAATATCAGTCTCCTGAGCCACACCAAACAAAAGATGTAGGAGACCTACAAGTTAAAGGAAGGGGGCGAAAAATCAATGAAAAGGAAGACCAACGCGAAAAATCAATAAAAGGAAGACCAATGTTATGAGAATGAAAAACAGGAACACCAATGCAATTAGCATAGATGGAGAAGATCTGGAGGAAGCTAAGACATTCTGTTACCATGGGAGCGGGGCGAGCATCAATGGCGAGGTGAAGGAGGAAGTCAGCATCAGGATAGGAAAAGCCGCTATATCATTTCGAAAACTATGCAGCATCTAGAAATAAGGGAAAATCTCGGGAAAGACCAAGATTAAACTGTGCAAGAGCAATGTTAGATCAGTGCTATTATATGCGGTGGAAACATGGAGGACCAATAAGGAGATCTAGATAGACAGCAAACTGAGGGGGGGGGGGTTAAAGGCAGGTGCTTAAAAAGGGTTCTTGGAATGAGGTGGCAACAAGGTGATAGTTGAAAGAACTGGAATTGGAGACATAAACATGGAAATAAAGCGCCGAAGGAGGCAGGGAAGGTGGAGGTATCAGGAACATGTACTAAGAATGGAGGACACAGCATTGAAAGAAAGCTACGAAGTGGGCACCAACTGGAAAGAGGCGACCGGGAGACCGAAAGACTTGAGAGAAGAACTGTAGAGAAAGAAATGAAGGGGACTAGATACAACTGGAATATCATAAGGCGAGAAGCACAGGGCAGGATCCATTGGACATGCATGTAAAGGATTAAGTAAGTTAGGTAACAGGAAATAAATTCAAAATTTAATATCATCTGTCTTTGGTGGGGGTGTTTTTGTAACAGGGGCTTTTTATAGGCCGTCACGCCACTGGTGATACAGGTAAACATATCGTTTGGGTTCCATATCAAAGAGATTGTAGAAGGACAGCGCAACAGATAAAAAAGGCAAATAGCAGGCTATCAGTTTTTCTTTCATTTAAATTTTGTCCACTGCATTGGCATTGTAATACTCTTTAATAGTAAATTTCGAACCCAAGTGATATATAAACTGTTCAGTAATATCCTAGTAGATAGCCTGCGCTGATTGACGGTAGTTTGATGCAATATATAAAATCACAATTAAGTACATGTATAAGTAAAGTTAGTCTATTTTATTACAAACGACACAGGGTTCAAAATACCCACATCAAAAATCAATGCGTTCATCAAGGGGAGATATTTTGAAGGAAACTATAATTTTTTTTTTATGATATAAGGTTGTAGCAATCAAATAGTATACGGAGTTCTAAGAAAATATGTGATCATGTGTACCAGAAAAAATATAGTGACAAATGGAGAATGTTGATGAATGTCATTACCGGAAAGCTTGCAAAATATCGTAAGAACGAGATACCTACACGTCAAATAATAGAATTTCCGGACCATAACTTTTTATGTCTTTTGAGGTAGGCCTTTGATAAAACTGTGTCGCGTGCCATTTTTGATTACCTTTAGCCTTGACCTATTCAATTCAATCTTTATATTGAAATACACCTCAGTGCCCATGTGTTGTCAGTATTCATTTCTAAATATTCATATCTCAGCAACTATACAAGCACAACTAGTATTAGACGAATTTTGGATAGGACCCCCCCCCCTTTTTTTTTTTAAAATGGGGTCACAGTTGTCTATATTTAACTATTGATCAATCATTAAGGTCAAGCTTCTAAAACTGTTTAGTCATAATTTTGAGTTATTATCATAATTATATTAACATATGTTGGACAGTGACTGATATATGAACTCTTAACTGAACCACTTTAAAGATAATCCCTGAAACCTGGCTGAAGCTAGCAGCCACTAACCAGCAGCCAATAAGAAAATCCATCAAAGAACTATGGAAAATGGAAGAGAAGGCATCAGTTTTAGTGTGCTGAAACAGTTTTCCCTACTTCTGAATTCACAAACAAACCAAAAAGTGTATGTTTTCTGACTTCGCGAAGTTCGTGGAATGCGTGCTTATTCACACGTGGACAGTCGGCACTAAAACTGGTTCTAACTAGACTGAAACAGATTGTCTTCAGTTGCAAATGACAAGCAATGCATGAATTTCAACAGAAATCAAGCAGAACGAGACTTTTTGTCATATATATAGTGACATGTGCATCGATAGGTGGATTTTTATATTAAAAATGGGCTGTTTTCATAAAGGATAGATAGTCCATCTAATTCGTTTTGCTGAGATTTTTCGTCGCAATGCCATTTTAGTTTAAGACTTTGTTTTAAGTTAACCAAAGAACTCTGTCGTTATAACGAGAGCACTAGTTGTTATTACAAGAAAACTGTTTTGTGTACATGGTCTAGCTTGTACATAGTTTTGCTTTTGATCAAGTCGTAACCCTCATCACTTTCCCCAGAATCAGTTTGTCAAGGAAAGTCACATTCAATCGTTTTCCAGAATGAATTTCAAAAATGTTCCGTTAGCTTACAGATAGGGCAATGTGCATCTTATTTACAAAGCTGCAAAGGGTAACGATAATGTGTAATGATAACAATTTGCTGAATGGAATCTTTCGAATACATCGTGATTGAGAACTAATTAACAGTATGTGATTTAGACAGGCCGAGCGTCGCTTGTCATTCAGTACTTATGATAATTTTGAAAGGTGTAAAAAAAAAATCAAACCTTGCATAAAAGGTTAATTTTTGGCGACATCTCGGGGGCATTCTTGTTAGGGTTAATCACTCAAGAAACTTCACTTCCTCTCTCGTCAATCACGTATTTTCGATTATAGGTCGAAATTTAATACATTTTTTTGTTAGTGAAATGCTATTAACTTTCCGCGTTCATTAGAGTTGTAGTTCCTAGTTGGAAGTTTGATTTATTAGGCCGTGATGTTTCTTTCACCTATATGCTGTACTAAAATGTTGTCAACAGATTTCGAACAAAACTTATAAACAAATGGGTTAATTATAGGGCAACTGTTTCGTTGACAAGTGACCGACGCTTTTCTAAAGGAGATTCTGAACGATTTCGACTGTACATCGTACATGTACGTACATCTCATCACGTCCGGGAACTTGTAAGTGAGAGAAAGGAACGACAACTCTGTGCAAGAGAATGGTCTGGGAACTCCCACTCTGCCAACCTCGGAATATTCGTACCTCATACTAACGTATGGTGTAGGTTCCGGGATCAGCCGAGGTTGGGGGGGGGGGTCCATCAATAGATATCAATTTCCATGTATGACCTATTGTCCGTTGTCGTGTTTTTGCGATTACTGGATCAAGACACTGGGCACTGCAT
>CAJDSM010033084.1:0-24010 GCA_903981925.1 Ostrea lurida
GATATGGATATCTGCTTTTGAATTTATATTTTTGTCATTTTAATGTGCTATTAATACCACCATATCTGAATAAATCTATCTATCTACATAATATATCATTTCGTAGTACCCACGGTGACGGCTTCCTGGTACTAGATTTACACTAAGCTTGACCTACGACACATATCACGTGACATCAACACTTTGTAAAACTGGATATGGAGGGAAGCAATCGTACTATATCAACACGATGAAAATGAGGAAGTAAATATTAATTTAACGAAGATAAGATGGACGGTGGCTCATGGAGACCAACCGAGGGCAATTACGGAGTAGGTGAGTGTATAAAAGTTTTTTTTACAGTCTGACAATGTTGACAAAGTTGCATGGCATGTTTACTTGCTGCGCCGACTGTCAACAAAAATCTGAGTATGTCGCATCCTGTCTGTTTGTAGCTATACGTTCGTCTTGTCACTTCTCTCGTTTCATATTTATATAATTTTCATCTTGAAAATTTATTTCAGGACTCGAAATAGACTGTTAGAAGTTAATCAATTAAATTGGGATATGATTAATATTCTTTTATAACGTTATGTATGCTTAGTTCCTTGTCTCTCTAACCTCATTTTCATAACATACTAAAGTGCAATCTAGTTGATTTTGTGGTTCAGTTGGTTGATTAGGAGATGCTAGATGGACCATATCATATTGAATACATGTAGGATTTCCTACAGCATCACTAGGCCTAGATGATTTTATGGCAAAGGATACATTCCAGCATATTTAAAGGGGGGGGGGGGGGCTGAGGAATCAAACTTAGGACCCTTGCATTCTTAGTACAGGTGCTCTTACTACTGAATACTCAGTCCAATATCCATATAGGCCCACAATTTAAAATCCACTAAAACTGTGCGCAAAAAAAAGAAAAAGTCGTTTCTGGTTTCTTGACCCTATATACTCCGTTTTCACTGCCCGCTATAAATATTTAATTGATGTTAGAGTGAGCTAGATGTTTTGCAACATTTAGTGGTCATCCATCCAGGTGCTCATCATTTTTGTTGTTGCTGAAATTGTGTGATCAAGAGAGAAACTCTACCAATTTTCCAGAAAAGCTAGCATACATACAAGTTCTGTTTACTTTCCTCGCTTAGGGAAAGTTTGCCAAGAAGCTAAGCATGCAGGGTTCTCTCTGAATGTTTGGTAAATGTATGTACCTCTTCAGCAATGGCAGATGCCATTCCCGATGACAATCACCTTTGTCTCCTGTACAAGACTACGTTGGCATCCAGAGCTCTGAATAGACTCATCCTGTAGCAAGTCTCCCCAGGGCCGTTACCAAGAATTTCCAATGGGGGGTGCACAAGACTAAGGCGAGGGGTCTGCGTCCCTCAGCTGGTCCAGGACTCGCCGTGGTATGGTGACTAGCCCCCGGAAACTAAAAGGTTTTAGCATTTTTATTGGGTCTGGGTTGCTTCATGCTTCCAGTGGTTCGAAAGCTGAGAAGTTTTAGCATTTTCATTTCAAAATGGGGGTGCACTTGCACCCAGTGCACCTCCCCTGGTTACGGCCTTGGTACCCAGAGCTCTGAATAGACTCTTCCTGTAGCAGGTCTCCCACCAAAGTTACTCTGCTGCCTCCAATTTGTGGTGAAATGGGCAGTAAATTGCACCCCTGGCATTTACAGGTATTTACTGGGCCGGCAAATAAGACTTTTAAAAGTGGCACTGGCCGAAATTCAGACTTTTTAATTTTTATGCAAAGTTTCAAGTAAATAATATGACTTAATTTTTCATTAGAATAGGTGTTCTGTTTGTAAAAAAAAATTATCAAATAAATAAAAAAATTAATAAATTTCAAGTCTTGACATTACTTACATGTACAAGTATCATAAATTAAGAAATATGAGATACAGGATAATAAGGGGTATTTAAACATCATCGATGATCGTTTAGGATTAGAACTAAGTATTTATCCTTTGCTGCCATCTGTAGTCCCTGCCATAATCTTTCAAAAATTTAAATGATACACAAGAGTAATCCTGTACAATAATGTAGGACCAATGGAGTGGTGTATTAACACATATGCACAGTTGTCTGGAGGTACAGGAGTTAACTCCTTAAAGCAACATACGTCCAGCATTCATTTCACGAGGAAACAAGCCCCCGGTACTAGTACAGTGCATCTCGTAAGTTAAATCTTAATCAATTGCATGGAAGCAGTGCACTTACAGCTTGCGTGTCAAAATTTGGCAGTTTTTCTTTAAATTTACCTGTGATAAATCATTTTAATAAGCTTTGCGTGTCCCATTTTAAACACAAACACAGGCTGCTGTATGGTGTGTTATTTGTCAGAGAGTTGAAGGTAGTTCCCTCAGGGGATAGAACCTGTGCTTATCAGAGATACAATAATTACTTGATTATCCTGATTAAATCTGACCACATGTATAACTTTGTTCCTGTAGGGGTGCTTTACACAGTTGAGCACCCCACTATTTATTATATTAGAGAGCCATTTTGTGACTATTATGTCTCGTCCCAGGGGAGATATACAATGCATTAGTTTTTTTACTGTCGGTCTGCTGATTCTTAAAATCTTGTTGAATGCTTTCTCCTCTTATATGTCTTATCAGAATAGACTTGAAAATTTGTGTAATGCTTCATTGCCATTTGAGATGTGCATTATGTTTGGGACAGGAAATCCAATGTTTCCTAAAGTTATGCATGTGGATCTAAGAGGGGTGGGGGCTAAAAATAGCTGTGAACACTTTTCCTCCTATTCGGCGTTGTGTGATGTGCATATTGGCGGAGGACAGGAGGGATCCAATTTTTAATTAGATTACAGGGCCCCGCCGAGTATTCGGCGGGAGCCCTAATAGTAAATCAGCTTACCGTCCGTCCCGTCGTCCCCAAACAGTTTTTGTGCGAGTAATCAAAAGGGCAATGCACCAATTTAATATGAAACATTTAGGAGTAGTGTACAATTTAAAATCCATTGAGTCAGCTCTTTCTTATTTGTCTGTTCAGAAACATGATTTTTTCATGAAAAAGTAAAACAGTTTTTGCGTGATAGATCAAAGGCTCTGCACCAATATAATGAGAAACTTTTAGGGTAGTGTAAAATTGTGATAATATCCATTGAGGTCGCTCACCTTTCGATTTGGAAAATTTCTGATTTCACGTTTCAGAGATATGAACTTTTTTCATAAAAAATTGGTTTTTTCAAGTTTTCGCACAATAACTGAAAATGCTTTTCTCTAATCGGATTGAAACTTTTTAGAATGAAGGTATACCTCCATAGAGGCAAGCTCCCTTTTCCGATTTTTTGAAAAAAATTTCTGATTTTCCGTGTTCGGTTAGGGAAACTTTATGTATAAAAATGGGAGTAACTGACAAAAATCGGTTTGCAGAAACTTGTATGACAATTTTTGGAGAGTGTTAGATTCTGTATCCTCTCACAACTAGTTGTGGAGAGAATATAGCAGCACTGGCTGCGCAATTCCATGAGACTGTGTTTTGATGTGTCTGTGTGTTTGTGTAATGAGGAACTCCTGTTGAACAAGATATAGAGTATGGGTATTCATCAGAAGGATCATCAAACATTGCACACATGTTCCCCATGAAAGAGAGGGAATGTACCCTTATTGATTTTCAATAGGTCTTGATTTTCAAGGTCAGGGTTGCAAAGGTCAAGGTCACTTATTGACTAATTGCTAAAAATCTTGTGACATGATAGAAAGCATGGCATTCATCAAGAGGATACTAACCTTCCATAAATGTTAAACCTATGGAGAGAGGATGGTTCCCATATTGAAATTTTCAAGGTCAAGGGTCAATAGTCAAGAATCACTATTGATACTGCCTAAAAATCACGTGAACAAAGAGAAGACACAGCATCCATCAAGAGATCATCAAACTTCCACAAATGTTGCCCATGGAGAACTGAAACCTACTGATTTTTAAAGGTCATTGATCAAAGGTCAAGGTCACTGTTTGACTATTTCTTAAAGAATTATCTTGCAAATGTGATATAAGCAGTCAATCATTTAGAGGATCACTAACCTTCTACAATACTTGGTTATTGGGTCAAAGGATCAGAGGTCAATTATTGATTATGCCTAAATACTTTTGATTAGATGGAACAATATTTTAATGGCTCAACTCAGCAGGGCCCCCTGTGATTGTGGCCAAATCACATCATTTTTTCTAGTTTTCTTAAAGTTGCAATGGATCTATCAGGGTTCTCATTAAAAGCTGGCACCGGCAAATTTCTGCCCCCTACTTTCTTTTTTTTTTTTTTTTTTTTTGCCCCCGTATAACTTTAGAGTAAAGTCAACCGCCTAGGTTTCTGTACTTAAGCACAAAAGAAAGGTTGTGTTTTAATTACCATTGATTGATTCTTACAAAACACTGATCATCGCAACATCGGTTCTTTATGTTCAACGGTTATGTGCTTTACAAGACTTTCAAGGTTGTTTTCGGTAATGCCCGATTTTTTTTAAGGGAAATCGAGATAAGCTTGTTTATCCGAAAGAATTCCATGAAATCCAGGCTACTTTAGTATCATTAGTAGTTTTTAAGCTCACTGAACCGATAGCCCTAGTCAGTTAGTGAGCTTTTTTGATCGCCTTTGGTCCGTCATCTTGTCCGTTTGTCTGTGTGACTTTTCACATTATTTTTGCAATGTCGTGATTATTCCCATTTGATGAGGGCCTTGGTCCTTCATCTGAAACAAAACTTGAAGTCCTCTTCACCCAGGATGATTTGGCACAAGTTTTCTGTAAAAATGAAGGCCCAGTAGTTCTGGAAAAGAACCATTTTATGACAAAACTTTGACCCCTATTGTGCGCCCATTGTATTCCCGGGGTCATTGATTTGAACAAACTGAATCTCCACTACATTCAGAACAGCTTTCTTAATCAATTTCATCGTTTCTGCCCAGGACGTGGTCTTGGAGCAGACAAGATTTTAAATTGACACCCAACCTCTATTTTGAATTTTCGTGTATTATCTTCCCCTTTAATGGGGCGCTGGTCTTCATTTGAACAAACTTGAAATCCCCTTGTACCCAAGGATGATTGTACACCTAGTTTGGTTGAATTGGCCCAGCGGTTCTTGGAGTGGTGACACAGTCCAATGATTTCTTGAACTATTTAAGATACAGCTTTCATTATTCGAGCTGTCAGCAGCATAATTTGGAAACAGGGACGGGTCCCTTGAGATTGGGAAAATTAGAATTATTTTTGAATCAAATTGGGAACTTGATGGAATATGTTCTAAAAAATTCCCTTTCCATCTTCTGTTGTCATGATTTAAAGCAATGATGAACTCCAGGAAATAAATGGTTACATAAAACATCGATCTTTATGATATAATAGAAAAGCATAATTATATATATGACATGAAAACAGTTCTGACGGAGACAATCTGGGCTCATTGCCAGTTAAATCTTGTATTCTTTTATGCCCCAGAATCTTCGATTCGGGGCATATATGTTTTTGGTCTGTCCGTTTGTCCTGTTTGTCCACATTAAAAACTTTAACATTGGCCATAACTTTTGAATGGCAAGTGGTGGACTTTCATATTACACATGTGTTTCCTTATGACAAGCCCTTTCTACTGGTACCAAATTTTTGTACCTCCTGACCTTGACCTCTGAAGTTTGACCTACCTTTTCTAAAAACTTAAACCACTGGCCAGTAACTTTTGAAGTGTGGTGATAGATTTATGCCCCCTGCCATAAAATGGCCCGGGCATATAGTGTTCCCTGATTCCGTCATTCTGTCATTGCCGTCCTTTCCGTCATTCCGTCCTTCCGTCATCATTTGGTTTCCGTTCATTATCTCGCAATGGTTCAACACATCAACTCAATTTTGGTATACTGGATATATGCACAAAATATGCAGGTTCAAGTTCGAAGATGGTCATGGTCCGATGATTTTTGACAGAGTTAGCCCTCTTGAACTTAGAAAAAAATCAGAAATTTTTTGTTTCCGTTCATTATCTTGCAAGGGTTGCACACATTCAACTCAAATTTGGTAATATGGATACGTCATAGGAATATGCAGGTCAAGTTCGAAGTGTGGTCATGGTCCGATGATTTTTGACCAGAGTTAGCCCTCTTGAACTTAGAAAAAAATCGAAATTTTTCGTTTCCGTTCATTATCTCTGCAAGGGTTGCACACATTCAACTCAAATTTGGTATATGGATACGTCACAGGAATATGCAGGTCAAGTTTCGAAGTTGGTCATGGTCCGATGATTTTTGACAGAGTTAGCCCTCTTGAACTTAGAAAAAACTCAGAAATTTTCGTTTCCGTTCATTATCTCTGCAACGGTTGCACACATTCAACTCAAATTTGATAATATGGATATGTCACAGGAATATGCAGGTCAAGTTCGAAGTTGGTCATGGTCCGATGATTTTTGACAGAGTGAGCCCTCTTGGACTTAGAAAAAACTCAGAAATTTTTCATTTCCGTTCATTATCTTGCAACGGTTGCACACATTCAACTCAAATTTGGTATATGGATATGTCACAAGAATATGCAGGTCAGTTCGAAGTTGGTCATGGTCCGATGATTTTGACAGAGTTAGCCCTCTTGAACTTAGAAAAAAAATCAGAAAATTTTTCGTTTCCGTTCATTATCTTCTGCAACGGTTGCACACATTCAACTCAAATTTGTAATATGGATACGTCACAGAATATGCAGGTCAAGTTCGAAGTTGGTCATGGTCTGACGATTTTTGACAGAGTTAGTGAGCTCTTGAACTTAAAAAAATCAGAAACTTCCGTTTCCATTCATTATCTCTGCAACGATTGCACCACATTCAACTCAATTTGGTATATGGATATTGTCACAGGAATATGCAGGTCAAGTTCGAAGTGGTCATGGTCCGATGATTTTGACGAAGTTAGCCCTCTTGAACTTAGAAAAAAATCAGAAATTTTTCGTTTCCGTTCAATTATCTCTGCAATGGTTGCACACATTCAACTCAAATTTGGTATATGGATATGTCACAGGAATATGCCAGATCAAGTTCGAAGTTAGTCATGGTCCGATGATTTTTGACAGAGTTAGCCCTCTTGAACTTAGAAAAATCAGAAATTTTCCGTTTCCGTTCATTATCTCTGCAACGATTGCACACATTCAACTCAAATTTGATATATGGATACGCCACAGTTATGCAATTATGAAAAACTTTCAATTTCACCCTTACGAATTTCCTTCATTAGACTTCACTGTAGGCGGGGGCATTCGTGTCGCACCGACACATCTAGTTCATATTTCACATGCATAATCCTTTTGGCAAGCCCCTTTTACTGGCATGTGGAATCCGGGGGCATTAGTCTTTCACAAACACATCTTGTTTTCTTTTTTACTAAACGTTAAGGTTTCACTTGCAAATTGGAAAAAAAGGACCCATTTTTGCATTAATTGGGAGGGGGGGGGGGTGCCGAATATCGGACCCAAATAGGGTAGATTGATGGCCTGTATATTGTATATACCGGTAGATTTCTTATGACAAGATTTTTCATTTTATTTAAGGAATGACTCTAATTTTTGGGCATATTATATGAGTATAACCTGGTTTCAATGCTCCCACTGGACCAAAATTTCTTTTCGCCAATTTTGAGCGGCGAAAAACACACCCTGTTTTTTTCAGATATACCCATGAATAATGCCTAGTTGCATGTGGAAAGAATTATTTGATAAAGTTTAATAAATCACAAATAAATTATGTTCTTGCTATCATCTCTATATCTTCTGAAGAAAGATGCCTGTGAGGATAAAAAAAAACCTACTTAAACCTGACAAAATATGAGCACCTCCCCTATCAGTAAAACAAGGACTTACAAACTATAGCTTTTTAAAACAGTTTTCAGAAATGAGGTACATGCCCTAACTGCCTTCCATATATATACATGTATATTGTATGGAGGGTTCCCAACTCCCATCCGCTACTCCTCAAAAACCCCACAACAGAAGTCTACGAAACTTTCAGGGATTCTTTGTTACATGATGCCATTGTGCACCTCCTATTTTAAATTTTGACCTGAATGATTTTATACCTATACAAGGGAGCGGGGAGGGGGGGGGTCACTAAGTGAGCTTTGCACACAGTGTTTCTAGTCTATCCTATTAGAGTGAATGTGTGAGACTGAACACAGTAAGGGACATTGAAGAAGGAAGAGGAAGGTGGGTTAAATGAGTTAAGTGGTCATACAGACGAACCACAATACACCAACAGAAATCTAATTGTGACTGTGAATGTGTGAATGGGATGGAATTTGATGGCCAGGAAGTGAAAATTAAACAATTTGAAAGGCCTGCATGTTCCATTGATTGGGTTTATATTTAGAACATACATGTGTATGTGTTGTTTTATAGGAAATCAGATAATTATTAGAAATAGTCTAAACACAATATAGTAGAAGCGATTAAATTGATATCAGAAAAATCAAGAAGCGTTCCCGATTATGAAGTGATTGGTGTAATATAGTATGTCCTCTAGCTGTTTATTTCAAAACTGTTGCTTGACATATTGCATATCGATCAGGAATAATTTTGAACAGATTTTTCTTTTCTCTTTTAAAAAAGCATTTTGAAATCTTCAGGCTTTCTTTTTTGGCACAATTTAATTTATTCAACATATATCATGACTATATATAGAAATAATGTCTTCACCTGCCAAAAAAAAAAAAAAAAATTAATCAAAATTTCGCAATGGCTTCTCCATTCCCACCTGGCTCAACCTATAAGTATTATCCGAACTGAATAATTAGAATTTAGTTTTACAGAGTGAATAAATATATATACAGGGTGATAAGTCAAAATAGTATAACATATTTTGGATCACCCTGTATGAATGCTATTATTTGCAAGGTTGCACATAATTGAATTTGGAGGACTTTTTTGCTATTAATAGACTTTCAACAGACAGGGCAATAATTGGAACATTTAAGTCTAAGTGTGTATACATGTACATGCAAAGTCGTGCAATGGGACAAAGTGCTTGATGATCTCTTGCAGCATGGCCATATAATAATGAAAGTATCTGTATATAAGTACTGATCATTACTTCCTAATTATTATAGAGCAAAATATGAGGACTGTAATTAAAAGGAATGGATGGCATTTATACCATATGTTTATAGCATTCAAATATGAGAGTACTTGCATGTATTTCAAATGCATGTTGGTATTTACATGTTATTTTAATATTTTGTTGGCCTGTGATGTATATCAAACTTATGTATTGATAAACAATAAATCATTTTTATACGCGTCTTTAGATGGGACGTACTATGTTATGTTGCCCGGGCCATAAACTCCAGACCCTCATTGTAGATTTGAACAGTATTTCACAGAATTGTTGTCCTGGACCCAAGGAAGTGTCATGACCTTAAGTCAAGGTTATTGGTCAAAGGTCAAAGGTCATTATGAACATAATTGTTTAAATTAATGGTATAAACCTTGTCAGGGTCATAACTTTTTACTGAGTGTATGGATTGGAATAAGTTGTCCTGAACACAAGGAAGTGTGATGACCTTGAGTAAAGGTCACTGGTCAAAGGTCAAGGTAGCAATGCACATACATGTGGTGGTTTTTGACATTGTGTGGGCCATAACTTTTCACTGAGTGCATGGATTGGAATAATATTTCACAGAATTGTTGCCTTTGACCCAAGGAAGTGTCATGACCTTGAGCCATGGTCACTGGTCAAAGGTCAAAGTCACAATGTACATAATGGTTTTAACCTTGTGCACGCCATAAGTTTCAACCGAGTGCATTAATTGATTGGAATATTTCACATAATTGTTGGTCTAGACCTAAGGTTGTATCATGACCTTAAGCCAAGGTCAAAGGTCAAGGTCACAATGCACATAGTAGTTTTACCATTGTTTAGGCCATAACGGGCGTATAATGCTACGTTGGTGTTGCTCTTGTTTACTATAGACCAGTCCTCACTTCACCACAAGTTATGTCCCTTTCTGGGGTCAGCCAAAACCATTGTTTTGTCACTGAGGTTGTTCCAAGAGGATTTGTGTCTTTTAATATGAAGTGAAAATAAGTAAAACAGAAAATTTCAAGCTTCTTCAAACCATGACATTGCAGACAAAAAAAAGCCACAATTAATCAAATTGACAACATCAAACATTAACAAAGCAAAAAATTCAGGTTGTGAAATAAAAGTAAATCAAAATATGCGTTTAATGATAGTTGTGTGATAAATAGAATCTTACACTCATGCTTATATATTATGAGCATATGAAATTCGTTACCGAATTTATATATTTCCCTTGCCTGAAGGCTCGGGAAATATTAAATCCGGTAACTCTTTTCATATGCCATAAGCACTCATTCAAGATCCTCTATGTTTTGGAAAAATCTATGTTAAATTCCTACCTTCATGCATGCATCTAAACAAATCATTGATTTTGTAAAGTCTTATAATGTGGAGAGAATAGTAATACGTCAATTTCAATAAAATATATACATATTAACAAGTAGAGGACATTACATGTAGATTTATTCATGATCTTTCCAAAGGGAAATCATATGTAGAAATAGTGAAAACACTATAATGAAGAAAAGCAAGATTTTATTTGAAAGCTTCCTTAATTAGTGTGTGTGTGCATGTGTGTGTGTGTGCATCAGATTCTCCAAATTTTAAGTTATTAATTTTAAAAATGTAAACTGAAGTACTGTGTGGATTTATGTAATTCAATTTGTACACAATATGACCTCTGAGAGCAGTTGATACGGGGTTCAAAGGTTCAAAGTAATAGGGGAAAACATGTATCAAGATCTTATCAAGAACAAAAATGATACATAAATTAATGCAAGCATCATTTTATGTATAGTGTACACACTTGAGTATCACAAGAGTACAGCTACATGTAGCTTGTTAAGTTAAATGTGGAAAAGTTCTTGATTGTTTAGTGTAGATTCATCTTCTACTTGTCAAAATCTTGGTCCTGCATGCACTCACAGCGGCCTGTAGTCGCCAGGGTTTTTAGGTTAATTGACACTGTATCAATAATGAAGAGAACTCCTCTATGATCGCTATTAATTGTTTACTCTGAGCCTCGACAGATTTACCAACATATATGTTCAATGTTGTAATTTTTCTTACGAATAATTTATAAAAGTATCTGGATCATTATAGTGCTCTGATTGTCATATTTATACCCCCCCCCCCCTCCCCAGCTCCTTTTATTGTCAACCTTGCTTAAAATATGGGGATGTTTTAAGTCCCAGGGGACATGCGCATGCAATTATAAGTGTACATCTTTTACCTCAAATAGAAGATAAGATTATGCTAACCATCATACTACATATAATTAATAAGTACTTTAAAGGGGAAATATTTGCATGCAGGGTTTTATTTTCGCTATTCACAATTATATTAACGATCGCGAAAATATAAACCCATCGCAAAGTGCTGTTGAAAGTATTTTGGGGGGTATGGCTCTCCCTAGCTCAGTCTATTTGCTATCCGCGAAATTTAAACCATCGTGAAATACCAAATTATGAATTTCGCGAAATTTCAGCCCCATGAAATTAACATTCTTCACAGTTTTTAATTATCAAAGTACCTCCTCAAGATAGATGTTTTCTGGAAACAAGAAACTGATTATTGGCTGCATGATGACATGTCGATCGGCTTAAATTTTGGAAATTTAGAATTTAAAAGCCATTGAAATTACTGCATATAAAATTAGTGATGCACTCATGTAAAAAAAAACTTTGATGTTCATGATAAATAAAGTTTGAGACTGACACTGCGTGTACTAGCTCCGTTGATGTGGGAATGATAAAGTGTTTTGAGTAGAATACTATATAGGATGATGCTGTAAGCACCTCATTCAGCAATAATATTTGTGTTTCCTTGTAATAGGTTTTTCTTTAAACGACATTCATATGTGTCTGTGTGAACTTTGTGTTTTAAAAAAGGAAGAGAGCGATATATATTGCTCTCAGTGTGTGCAGATTTTCTAATGCTCCTTGCAATTTAAAGACAATTTTCCAGCTCACTTAAGGCAGATACTCTATGCATGTTCTGATACTTAACTCTTGGAATATTTTTGTGTTGATAAATATAAATATATGAAGTAAATTTGTATAAATTTTAGATATAGAATTAAGAGTATAAAAAATGAAAACATTAATTGTGCATGTTTGCATAAAAAGAAAGCTCATCTGTTGATTGATTGATTATTTGTTGTTTTACGTCCCACTTAAGAATAGACATCACCATTGCTGGTGAAGGGCTGCAAATTTAGGCCATAATGCTCGGTACTCAGGGCCTTTGAACAAGGAGGGATCTTTTTCATGCCACACCTGCTGTGACACGGGGCCTCTGTTTTTCCGGTCTCATCCAAATGACCGCCCCATTCAGTCGATCGCCTCTTTCGACAGGCAAAGGGATGCTGTGGGGCCTATTCTAACCCGGACCCCCATCTGTTGAAAACAAGATAACACTTGAAGGAATCTGTAAAGTTTGGTACCAGATATGATGGGATTCACTGCCAGCTCACTGTTTTGTTTGTTGGATTGGTATTTTTGCATCACATTGATTATGGTTGACTTGTGAAAGTTATTCGTCAAATTTGTTATGAGTATTTAGTATGTACATGGATTGCATGATGTATGAGTGAGCAATATGGTCCATGGACCTCTTGTTCTTATAGTCAATATTTATCCAGATAGAGGTACAGGCATACACTGCAACAAAGTCCAGGGTTCTCACTAGGATTTTTAAAACTTGAGTCCGGGGACTCGCGATTTTTGGAAAGGTTGCGTCCCAGCTAAATTTGATGAGTCCCAGAACAATAAGGCCGAGTCCCGATTTCTTATTACACTCACATCAAAACAACAATTTTTGAAGCAAACATATTTTTTATTGCAATAAATGAATTAAAAAAATTACATAACCACGATCGATGGCTGCCGAATGTGTTATACTAACTATAATTTCATTGTAATTCTGTATAAGCAGATTGATCCCGACATCATTGATTGATTGATTATTTGTTGTTTTACGTCCCACTCGAGAATATTTCACTCATATGGAGACGTCACCATTGCCGGTGAAGGGCTGCAAAATTTAGGCCTATGCTCGGCGCTCAGGGCCTTTGAGCAGGGAGGGATCTTTTTCGTGCCACACCTGCTGTGACATGGGACCTCGGTTTTTTCGGTCTCATCCGAATGACCGCCCCATTCAGTCACCTCTTACGACACGCAAGGGGATGCTGGGGACCTATTCTAACCCGGACCAACTTCTCGAATTTCCTTGACATTCGGGATGCGTCCTCAGACGAGTCCGCGGACGCACTGTTTTAAACAATGTCGCGTCCCAGATCAATTTGCTGCGTATATTACGCAGATTCTTGCGTTAATGAGAACCCTGAAAGTCCAAACAATTTTTTTTTCTCACAAAATTCTCATGTTTGTAACTGGATATCTTTCATACTTCATTCTATAATGTATTGATGTCATTGACAAATAATTTATGTGACAGTTAAACATTGTTTTGATATACTGAACAATTATATTTGCAGCCATCAGCAGTTTCAGGAGTAAAGTGGAGAGAGGCTTGAATTTGACAGTCGGGGAAACCGTACACATTCTTGAGGAATATGGGGGACCCAATGGTGAGTGCCAGCTAGAGGATACACATATCAAATGTCAGGTAGTGAATCGAGGGCCCAGTGGTTAGGGGGACCCAGTGGTGCGTACCAGGGGATAAACATAATTATCATATGAGGTGTTAAATAGGCATCTATAAAAGGGGCTCACTCTCTCACCCACTAGGTACAAAATAAGGGATGAGTGCATAAGGATGGGAATATGCAAAACGGTGTTCAATAGGAATATACCTAGGGGAGGGGGAGGCAGTACTTCCTGTGGATTCAGAAGTTAAGAAATAATCATAAAGGGAACTTGGTATTACTTTTGAGTACAGAAGGTTAGGGATGCAAGGGAAACAGTGTACATATATTGCATGGTTCTTGGGGAATAAACAAACTGTTGTTTTTGGGGTATCGGTATTCTGGGACTGAGAAACTCTTGTCTGGGGGTATTAGAGAACTGACAAACTGTTGTTGGGGGATATTGGGAAACGACAAACTGTTGTCTGGGGGTATTGGGGAACTTGAGCAACATTGTTGTTGTCTTGGGTATTGACTTGGGGAACTGACAAACTGCTGTCTTGGGGTATTGGAGAATGACAAACTGCTGGTCTTGGGTATTGGGGAACTGAAAAATGTTGTCTTGGTGGGTATTGGGGAACTGACAAAACTGTTGTCTTGGGGTAGTTGAGAACTGACAAACTGTTGTCCTAAGGTATTCATCTTGGGGACTTAGAAACTGTTGTCTTGGGTATTGGGGAACTGACACACTGTTGTCTGGGGTATTAGAGAACTGACAAACTGTTGTCTGGAGTATTGGAAAACTGTGAAACTGTGTCTGGGATATGGGGAACTGAGAAACTGTTGTCTGGGGTATTGGAAAAACTGTGAAACTGTTGTCTTGGGGTATTGGAAAACTGTGAAACTGTTGTCTTGGATATTGGGGAACTGAGAAACTGTGTCTGGGGGTAATTGGGGAACTGACAAACTGCTGTCTTTAGGTATTGGGAACTGGACAAACTGCTGTTTTGGGGTATTGGGGAACTGACAAAACTGTGTCTGGGGTATTGGGGAACTGACAATCTGCTGTCTTTGGGTATTAAGAGACTAAAACTGTTGTCTTGGGAATTGGGAACTGACAAACTGTTGTCTGGGGAATTGGGAACTGACACTGTTTTCTTGGAGTATCAAAATAGCAGGGGGCATATAGTAATACACTAATCTGTCATTCTGTCCGTCCAAGATTTTGTCTTTGGCATCCTCTTAAACCCTGTGGAGGATTTCAATAAAACTTGGTATAAATGTACATAATACAGACTTATAGACCAAAAAAAATTACAGAGATTCGGATATTCAGGTTGCTGAAGTTCAGTATTGTGGTTAGTATTGAAATCAGTAAAATATTTCTAAAAAGAATTTACCCATGCAGACGATTGGATATAGAGATTTTAGAGAGTTGATGGGTGTGATTTGAATCTTTTCTAGGTTGGTACTATGGGGAGTCTATGGGCAGGAAAACGGGATGGGTATGTACTTATAAGTATCTATAGATATATAAAACTACAATGGGCCACTTTTAAAATGGTATGTAAATGCCTCTCTAAACTGATTACCATTGTTTCAGGGTATATTTCCAAAGTGCTTCATTTGCATCAAGGACTGTCTTGTGGAGGGGAAAGGGTGATATTTAGATTGATTGATTAATGTTTTACGTCCACTCGAAGAATATTTCATATGGAGTTCATCACATTGCCGGTGAAGGGCTGCAAAATTAATAGGCCTATAATGCTCGCACTCAGGCCTTTAAAGCAGGGAGGGATTTTATCACGCTCACACCTGCTGTGACATGTACGGGACCTCGGTTTTTCCAGTCTCATCCGAAGGACAAAGTATTTAGATGATTCACACACTTTGTACAACGCGCCTCGACAAAGTCATATTCTGAGGTCCAGGGTAAACATTCGTGAACGTTGCAGTGAAACATACCGTGGCCTACATTCTCTTTCAATCATCACTCAAAAAAGTGACTGTATCTATTCAACAATAATAATTTCACATTATGTATAGCAATTTATTGATAAAGGTTGAAAAATGATTGTCAAGAATTTGTCTGTAAATACATTTTGATATAAACAGGATACAAAAGTAAATCTATTGCGTTGCTAAACGACATTAGACATGCGACTTCGTCTTCATGTTATTGTAAAGAGACTATTTAATCATAAACACCTAATGATAGTAGACACAATGCGAAAGATCTATAATGAAAGAACAATTTTATTTTTAAGTTCATAACATTTCTAAATTCAAAACGCTTATCATTTGAGAGAGAGAGAAAAAGGGGGGGGGGGACGCTGAATGATAGTAAACTGTGCGACTTCAAACAGAGTCCAGTGTTATTTTTACAAATCTTATGTAGAGGAGGGATACGGGAAAACCAATTCAAGTTTTGAGTTACGAGAGAGAGAAGACGAGAGAGAGAGAAGAGAGAGGAGAGAGAGAGAGAGAGAGCAGAGAGAGAGATGAGAGAGAGATGCCAACCCGTTATATATTTTCAAGTATCCAATAAAGGACTCTTTAATTTTTTAAAGCCATATTGAAAATGTTTCGGTTTGTTGACAGGTAAAAGTAGTGAGTACGAAGAACGTCCTTTAGTCTCAGCCACATTGATAGACTAACATATTGTCTCGAAAATGATCGAGGCGGCATAATCTTATTATCTTAAAAATGCAAAATCTTTCAGACATCGGGCCGACAAAGTGCATTGTATTACACGCGTTCGAAAATACTGGTTGAAATATATATTTTTTTAAAAATCTGATGCAAAGTGATGTTCGTGCAAAGCAGTAATCTCGATGATATTCAACATATGGCGCTCCCATGTAATTACATGGGGAGCGCCTATGAATTCAGTACTTTCCATCAGCTGATGTGAGCGATTAGAAAATTTCAAAAGCTTTCTTTGACAAGGGAGAAAACAGATTCTGTGTAAAATAACATGCATATGGGAATGTCTGAATAAGATATCGGGGGTTTGACTCTTGTGTTCTTTTCCCTATTTTTATGCTTTGAGCCCAGGGGGGGGTGGGGGGGGGGTGGGGGGGGGGGGGGGGGGGAGGGGGGGGGGGGGGGGGGGGGTGGGGGGGGGGGGGGGGGGGGGGGGGGGGGGGGGGGGGGGGGGGGGGGGGTGGCACTTCTATATACATAATAGATTCCTAGGGACGTGCCGCTGGAATAGCTAGCCTTTTTCAATTTCAGAATATATGACAAATTGGTTATAGAAATCAGCATGAAAATATATGACTAAGGTCATTAATATTTCGCCTCAATTAATTTATATGAAATATCTTCTTATCTGCATGCTGATAAGTTGATAAGTATACACAGTAAACATAGTTTAATCCGGTTTTAATTTAGATTAATTAGACAGACCAGTTGATGGTCTATTGATAGAAGGAACTTTATGGTTACTTTGTCCATTCCTGATTGTTTATCAACAGCAGTTCTCATGACTGTCATAATGGGAAAAGGTCACGATTTGGACAGAAGAATATGAAAAGGTATATCAGTTTCAAATTTAGATATATGACCAGGGTGTGGGGGTTCTGGCAATGTCAGCGGGCAAGTAGCGCCTATCCATAAAATTATGAAGTGCCCCCCCCCCTTTCCCGAGTTGCTTTGAGTTCTACAGGAGACACTTACACGTAAATACAACTCTCGAATACTGGCCTGACCTCCCTGGAAAGTGAAAATATTACATGCTGTCCAAGTAAGATTGATGATGGTTACACCTGTACACAACGCAAAAGTTGTTTTTACTCATTTTATTCTTCCCGGCTTCTTTAACTTCTACGCGGTTTTACCCCTGACTCTGCTTGACTCTAAACATCCGCGCAATGCATTGTGTAATGTAAGCAGTCGGAATTGAATAGATATTTATATTGACAATAGGAAGATTTGTATGTACAAGATTTATTTTTATTTCTAGTTTACGCTGATAATGTCTGATTATCTGTTGCTGGTGACTCCGTCTATCTATTTGTTTGGTAAATTTACACATTTTGACATTTTCTTCAGAACCTAGGGCTTCATAAAGGGTCACACTCTTTTCAAAAGGCAGATAATCAAGAATAATGAAATGTTTACATATGATATTTTTGTTGTATATCATGTACTGACATGCTTTAAATGCCGTTGCAAATCAAGGCATTTTCTATGTTACCACGATACAGGCCTGTTTGTTGTGACGTAACGTTTAATTATGACGTCCTTGATATGGATTTTTGGCAATGCATGGTGTGCTGAATATTATGGATATAGATTTTTGACAGCGTGCAGATACTCGGATGATTTTGAGTCACCCATATCGTGACATATTCTGCTATAATCACTACAAGTAATATGATTAATAAAATTTATATTATATTAAGTTTTAGCAACATTCGATAATTTTTTGATGTCAGAATGAAGTTGATTTCTTGTGGTCAAGGTTTTTCTCTTTATTATGAGAGGTATTTAACTTCTACATGAACATTCTTTTAATTCTTTAAGATCTATTAAAGGGCATGGACCGTCTTGAGTAAAAATGTTCAATTTTAGATTTCCATTTTTAATGTTTAAGTGCTCACTTAGGGTATTTCTAATGGTGCAAAAATTTGGAACGTCAATTTGTTGGGGTACAGTGAGGCAGCACTTACAATCATCACTATGTAAGACAAAGCTTAAATAATGAATAATGTGTTGTTATGTTACTAAACGTTCATTTAAAGCAGTATTTTTTTTCCATATTAAAAATTCATCTGAACCACTTAACCCTTTTCTCTACCGAACCATTTTAGGGTTTTTTAAAGGACTAAATTACCTATTTTTAAAATCAGAATTAAATCAATTGTTCCTTTTGATTTGTGAGTAGGCATATGACATATGTTTATTGTTCGGAATTTTGCAGGGAACAAATTTTTAAAGTTTTGTCATGGTATCCCAGACCTCATAGAGGTCTAGGGGGTCAAAGGTCAAATAAGTAAGATTTTTCAATCTTTTGCCCGCGTAGCACATATATTACTTACCTCTCTCACTACATAGAGTCCAAAATAGGAAATTCTAATTATATGAGGATAATGTGCGATTCAAAAATACTGCAAAAAAATCACAATCAAATTGATCATTTTATTGGCAATAAAATCTATTGTGGCTTGCTAAGCAAACAACACTTATAGTACTATTTTGAACATAATTTGCTTTTCCTTGCATCCTTTTGGATCCAATGTTTAACTGAATTATATAGATAGTGATAAGTGTATGCAATTTTTAAAAAAAATTATCTATAGGCAAATTGTATGATTTTAAAAGGGTGTTGATAAAAATTATGGACATATATAAAGTGAATTTGAGGTCAAAGGGTATAATACAAAAATCCATGCTGTAATTTATCAATATTATTCATTATTCTATCATTGTTGCTATGCAATATGTTCCACTAATAGAATAAATACACGTACATTAAAAAAAGAATGTTTACTGTTGATATAAAATTATGGTATTTTTATTTTTCAAATATATTTTGGTTGCTAAGGCAAGCAACGCCATATCAACACAATACTTTTTTCCTTCGAAAGTAAATTGTATAGAATATGCCAGGTACTGTATAACGGGAATATTATCCGGGAGTTAATTTTTGCAATATTCGCTGAAACAAAAATGTCCACGATTTAACATCCAGATGATTAATTTTACATATATTGAGAAACAAATGAACCAAGATTGTTTTCTTCCATATTCAACTGACAGCGGATTTGTTGCAAGTGAAAAAATCGCAATTTTTCTCCAACCGTCGATATTAATCAGCTGTACAGTATATACATTTTCACTCACCGTAAATTCAAATGTTATATGTATTTTACATCACTATCTTTTTAAATTTTTTATGCATTAAACCTCTTAAAACCTATTTCTAGACATAATTCTGGCTATAGTCATTGTGTCCACTAATGACTAACATCTGTCTATCGACTGGAACTTCACGGTGATGTTGTATGTAGTTAGTGTCTCGCAAAAATCTGGAACCAAAAGTAACTCTTGAACCGAATGAATGGCAGTTAATTCCAACCCAAAATATTACACATCATGGTCGCTTGAAGATATTGGTACTAATTTACAATGAAATATTTTTCATCTGGATGAACATTTAGGTGTCAACCAATTCAATTTCTAAATGTAATCTTATTGTAATGTATTTTATTATTCTATATGTAAATTGAAAAATCTCTGTCAAAATATCCATACTTTAGACTAGTAAATGAGTTTTACTGTACAGGTTTCTAACTTCAATGAGAGGTTGTGGAACTAACTTAGGGAGAGCACACGGCCATTCTTCTTTCCTATACATGGTTCACTCAACATACTGTTATGGTTGGTGGGCACACAACGGAGAAAGAAGCAAAGATTTCGTCCAAAGATCATCAAAAAATCTGTAGGTTCCTGAAATCTGTAAGGAATCACATAATAGAATTGCAATGTAAGCATGAAATTATGTGATGAATATGTGGATGGAAATATGACTTTGCGCTGATGAATTTGATTAAATCGAAGAAGGGTGGACGCCACTCCAACTCAGCTCTTCTTGTTGAAATTCATTTTGATCTAGTGGCAGGATAGTCCGATGACGCTAGGATGAGTTTCAGATGCGAAGTTCCGGAACCTGGCATAACTGCACAAGGAACGCCTACGGGACTCCAACTCCGGATTTTTCCTCGGTTTATTCCTAAGACATTTCCATGGGTGGATGTTGCCGCAAAGGCGCAGCGGTTTGACATCAGATTGGGTTTTCTTTGCCTAGGTGACTGCCATCCAAGGCTTACGAGCCCCCTGCCCGGAGAATGGTTTTTTAAGGCGCCAAGTGGTCTGCCTTCACGCCTTCGGCTTAGTACGACATTTCATAGAACAACTCTAATTTGATACCTCCACCCCAGAAAAGCATGTAGACGAAGAGTCATGGAAGATCTTCAATAAAAGTAAGCAGCAGAAGGAAGATAATTCGTACACTAAAAGTCTCCCAAAAAGTCATGCATCAGTGAACACAATTTTGAAATTTAAAACCTGAAAATTTCACTTAAAACACAAGTTGTTCAAAGAAATTATAATCCGTAACATGTTCAATAAGTTTGCTATGTAAGATCTAACAAAAATTGAAAATTGGAGTTTTTTGTAAATATGGGTTAGACAACAATCCGGACCAACGGAGCAGTCCGATCTGCGTGGTTTCGAGGGCCCAATGATAAGCAGTAACCCTGTCGATACTCGATATTCAGTGTATCATAATGCCGATGATTCATTTGTCAATGAATTCTCTGGTTTATTTGAATCCTCTTTTTGATTTATGTAATGGAATTTAATCTATATATTCAATCTCAAGAAATCATAACCAATGAATGTCAGATTGTCGTCTGAATAAAATTGTCAAAGTTCTGAATCCATGTCTCAGCACCGATCTTTCCAATGCATGTCACGAGTTTTCCAGTGGATTGTCCTAGTTAGTGGACGGTTACTGGGGAATTCCCATCAAGATTAGGATGCCAATACCTGTCTTTGAGATAAAAAATTCTTGGTTTATGTTTATACATCACATAGTTTCGAGTAGCACGAGGCAGTTTCCCATGAAAAGTACAGGTGAAATATGATGCTCAATTTGAAGTGATATCGCCCCCCCCCCCCCCATTTTGGAGATTCTGACAACGAGTTTTTGATTTTTTTTTCAGATTTTGTCTACACTGGGGGTATATAATTAAACATGTCAGTTGTCTGTATAGGGTATAAGAAACAGTCTACATATTATCTGGGTCACTCAACCTAAACCGTGGGGGTCAGGGGTTAGAATAGGTCCCAGCATCCCTTGCGTGTCCGAAAGAAGCGACTCATGGGCGGTCATGTGGATGAGCCGGAAAATCGAGTCCCAGTGTCCTGCAGGTGTGGCACGAAAAGATGCTCCCTACTCAAAGGCCCGAGTGCCGATCCACTAGGCCTAAAGGGATTAGGCCACCGAAGGGTGGAAATTGCCAAAAATGGTAAAAATTAAAGTGAAATTTCAAGAATTTTTTTCTGCAAAACTAATAGCCCATGTATGATATATTATCTGGTGATAAAATTTTTGGAGTTTTGATTGGTGTATCTAAGATTTATGCCAAACATCATGGATTATCATAAAATCACGAATTTGCTTAAGAATCACCACATTTTTATGATAAAAACGAAATTTGTTATAGAGGCACATCCTTGGAACCAATTTTATTTTTTGTCAAGTTTTTAAATATGATGCCGGGAAGGTTTGCGAATTTTTATACATCTTCGTTGGTCAAGCCTGTGCTCTGTTACGATTTTCGTTTTTATCACAAAACATGTGGTGATGTTTAAGCCAATTTTTGGATTTTATGATATTCATGATATTTGGGGGCATTAAATCTTAGATACACCAATACAAAACTCAAAAAATTTTATCACCCTGATAATCTATCATACAATGGTATTATTTTGCAAAAAAAAATTGTTAAAACTTCACTTTAATTTTTTACCATTTTTTGTTGGGCGAGATTACGACCCTTCGTGGGCCTACTCTTTTGCAGCCCTTCACCGGCATTGGTGAAGCTCTCATAAGAGTGAAATATTCTCGAGCGGGGAACGTTAAATCAGTAAATAATCACCACCTTAAGTACCTGTTGCAGGAACAGTCCTTTTAATTCCTCCTAAAATTATGTTGTGTAATCATACTAAGTCTATTTTATGTAAAGAATTCTATGAGGGGTGTATATTTTTTAGAATATCGGTCTGCAATGGTGGTTACACTTGGCATAAAATTTTAGTCCTCGATGGGGTAGGGCCGGAGTTCGGGACCCACATCGACCCCCCCCCCTTACAATAATATTTTTCAGAGTAATCCCCCCCCGATATTTAGTATCAGGATTACAATTGTCAAAATGTTTTTTGGAATGAGTTTTAGGTACACTGTCCAGTGTAGCAGAGCAGCAGCGCTTGTTTCATAACTTTGCAAAGTATAAACCTATATAAATACTATATATTATATAGTATACTTTGCAAGTTTATGAAAACAAGCGCTGTGTAAGCAGAGCGGTGTAAATGGGGAAAAATCACGCCGGCAGCAGCTTATGTAGGGGTGTCAAGATGCGGCCTGTATATGCATCGGGGGTAAATATTAAAAAAAAAAATCAGAACACAGGGTCGCCAGTGAAAAATAGAGTAGTATGGAAGGTCCCAGATGTAATTAGAAAATCAGACAAGAGGGGGTGTGGGGTGTGGTTTTGAAACCATCGCAGCATAATGGATCACTTCAACATCTATGGTCTAATCAAATATTATATTATATGTACTATATAGATAAAAGATAACTGATTTTTCCATTTGTCAGTTGAAACCGTTTACATTTACACCCCCCCCCACCCCCATCTCTTACAAACATACAATTTTCGTTTATATTATGATGATAATAAATTGTATTATACGAAATATGGGTTTTTTTTAACAATTTGTGTAACCTGCTCATAGAAAAATCTTGGAATATACTAGTTATATGGCCTCCACAGCCATATGCATCGACATGAATGCCGGAGCCACAGTGAACGACCATAATAAATATGCAGTACCTACCGAGTACATGTTCAGCTTTTTTAAAAAGAACCAAGTTGGATGTTATATAACAGATAAAATAGGTGTATTTTCATTCACGAAACCGACAATAGGCCTACATGTTATGACAATCAAATCATAGATGCCAGACAAATTTCGCGAACATTTTTTTTCTCAGTCGATATGAAGATTAATAAATTACATGAATTGTGTCTGTACATACTGAACGCATTCCTGATCGCTTGGGTCATCAAATGTACCTGCGGCAGAGATCCAGAATATCTTCTTCGTTTTGACTGTTGAAGGTCGTTTTCCTTGGTGATGCTGATACCTTCGAAGCCTCGATTCGTTGTTTACATCGAAACGGAAACCATGTGTTACTCATGCATCGCTCAGAAAGCTCGGGTCCCGATCAAATTATATCATTGTAGGGGGAGGGGGGGGGGGGGGGTCCTAATTTCAAAGAAATATATCTAAGTAACTTATTTATATATGTTTAGAAATTTGAATTCTTTAGGTTTATTATTTTTTTTAATTTAGTTTTCTACCGATGTACGTAGCACGCAACACGTGTTAGGGGGGGGGGGGGGGGGGGGGTGAACGTGGTACTACATCGTAACGTACGTACGTCGCTACACTACATGTAGTTTTATATTGTAATGTTATATATTAATTAATGGGAGGGGTGCTAATTATTTTTAAATAAAAACATAACCCACGATATATAATATTTGATTATTTTTATAGCAATATGTACATAGTA
>CAJDSM010033084.1:24035-34263 GCA_903981925.1 Ostrea lurida
TTGTTGTCTTGGGATATTGGGGAACTGACAAACTGCTGTCTTGGGGTATTGGAGAATTGACAAACTGCTGTCTTTGGGTATTGGGGAACTGACAAACTGTTGTCTGGGGGTTATTGGAACTGACAAACTGTTTGTCTTTGGGTATTGGGGAACTGACAACTGTTGTCCTGGGGGTATTGGGGAACTTACAACTGTTGTCTAGGTCTTTGACTATTGGGGACTAGAAACTGTTGTCTTGGGGTATTGGGGAACTGAGAAACTGTGTGTCTTGGGTTTGGGGAACTGCAAACTGTTGTCTTTGGGTATTGGGGAACTGACAAACTGTTGTCTGGGGGTATTGGAGAACTGAAAACTGTTGTCCTGCTAAGGTATTCACTATTGGGGACTTAGAAAATGTTGTCTTGGGGTATGTGGGGAATTGAGAAACTGTTGTCTGGTGGGTGTTAGAGAACTGAGTAACTGTTGTCTGGGGTATTGGGGAACTGACAAACATGTTGTCTTGGGTATTGGAGGAACTGACAAACTGTTGTCCTAAGGTATTTTCACTATTGGGGAACTTAGAAACTGTTGTCTTGGGGTATTGGGGAACTGACACACTGTTGTCTGGGGGTATTAGAGAACTGACAAACTGTTGTCTGGGAGTATTGGAAAACTGTGAAACTGTTGTCTTGGGATATGGGGAACTTGAGAAACTGTTTGTCTGGGGGTATTGGAAAACTGTGAAATCTGGATATTGTCTTTGGGGTATTGGAAACTGTGAAACTGTTGTTTGGGATTTAGGGGAACTGAGAAACTGTTGTCTGGGGGTATTGGGGAACTGACAACCCGCTGTCTTTAGGTATTGGGGAACTGACAAACTGCTGTTTTGGGGTATTGGGGAACTGACAAACTGTTGTCTGGGGGTATTGGGGAACTGACAATCTGCTGTCTTTGGGTATTAAGAGACTTGACAAACTGTTGTCTTGGGAATTGGGAACTGACAAACTGTTGTCTGGGGAATTGGGAACTGACACTGTTTTCTTGGAGTATCAAAATAGCAGGGGGCATATAGTAATACACTAATCTGTCATTCTGTCCGTCCAATTTTGTCTTTGCAATCCTCTTAAACCTGTGGAGGATTTCAATAAAACTTGGTATAAATGTACATAATAACAGACTTATAGACCAAAAAAAATTACAGAGATTCGGATATTCAGGTTGCTGAAGTTCAGTATTGTTGGTTAGTATTGAAATCAGTAAAATATTTCTAAAAAGATTTACCCATGCAGACGATTGGATATAGAGATTTTAGAGAGTTGATGGGTGTGATTTGATCTTTTCTAGGTTGGGTACTATGGGGAGTCTATTGGGCAGGAAACAGGATGGGTATGTACTTATAAGTATCTATAGATTTAAAAACTACAATGGCCTTTTAAATGGTATGTTAACAGCCTCTCTAACTGTTCCATTGTTTCAGGGTATATTTCCAAAGTGCTTCATTTGCATCAAGGACTGTCTTGTGGAGGGGAAAGGGTGATATTTAGATTGATTGATTAATGTTTTACGTCACTCGATGAATATTTCATATGGAGACATCACCATTGCCGGTGAAGGGCTGCAAAATTAATAGGCCTATAATGCTCGCACTCAGGGCTTTAAGCAGGGAGGGATTTTATCACGTCACACCTGCTGTGACATGTACGGGACCTCGGTTTTTTCCAGTCTCATCCGAAGGACAAAGTATTTACGAATGATTCACACACTTTGTACAACGCGCCTCGACAAAGTCATATTCTGAGGTCCAGGGTAAACATTCGTGAACGTTGCAGTGAAACATACCGTGGCCTACATTCTCTTTCAATCATCACTCAAAAAAGTGACTGTATCTATTCAACAATAATAATTTCACATTATGTATAGCAATTTATTGATAAAGGTTGAAAAATGATTGTCAAGAATTTGTCTGTAAATACATTTTGATATAAACAGGATACAAAAGTAAATCTATTGCGTTGCTAAACGACATTAGACATGCGACTTCGTCTTCATGTTATTGTAAAGAGACTATTTAATCATAAACACCTAATGATAGTAGACACAATGCGAAAGATCTATAATGAAAGAACAATTTTATTTTTAAGTTCATAACATTTCTAAATTCAAAACGCTTATCATTTGAGAGAGAGAGAAAAAGGGGGGGGGGGACGCTGAATGATAGTAAACTGTGCGACTTCAAACAGAGTCCAGTGTTATTTTTACAAATCTTATGTAGAGGAGGGATACGGGAAAACCAATTCAAGTTTTGAGTTACGAGAGAGAGAAGACGAGAGAGAGAGAAGAGAGAGGAGAGAGAGAGAGAGAGAGCAGAGAGAGAGATGAGAGAGAGATGCCAACCCGTTATATATTTTCAAGTATCCAATAAAGGACTCTTTAATTTTTTAAAGCCATATTGAAAATGTTTCGGTTTGTTGACAGGTAAAAGTAGTGAGTACGAAGAACGTCCTTTAGTCTCAGCCACATTGATAGACTAACATATTGTCTCGAAAATGATCGAGGCGGCATAATCTTATTATCTTAAAAATGCAAAATCTTTCAGACATCGGGCCGACAAAGTGCATTGTATTACACGCGTTCGAAAATACTGGTTGAAATATATATTTTTTTAAAAATCTGATGCAAAGTGATGTTCGTGCAAAGCAGTAATCTCGATGATATTCAACATATGGCGCTCCCATGTAATTACATGGGGAGCGCCTATGAATTCAGTACTTTCCATCAGCTGATGTGAGCGATTAGAAAATTTCAAAAGCTTTCTTTGACAAGGGAGAAAACAGATTCTGTGTAAAATAACATGCATATGGGAATGTCTGAATAAGATATCGGGGGTTTGACTCTTGTGTTCTTTTCCCTATTTTTATGCTTTGAGCCCAGGGGGGGGTGGGGGGGGGGTGGGGGGGGGGGGGGGGGGGAGGGGGGGGGGGGGGGGGGGGGTGGGGGGGGGGGGGGGGGGGGGGGGGGGGGGGGGGGGGGGGGGGGGGGGGTGGCACTTCTATATACATAATAGATTCCTAGGGACGTGCCGCTGGAATAGCTAGCCTTTTTCAATTTCAGAATATATGACAAATTGGTTATAGAAATCAGCATGAAAATATATGACTAAGGTCATTAATATTTCGCCTCAATTAATTTATATGAAATATCTTCTTATCTGCATGCTGATAAGTTGATAAGTATACACAGTAAACATAGTTTAATCCGGTTTTAATTTAGATTAATTAGACAGACCAGTTGATGGTCTATTGATAGAAGGAACTTTATGGTTACTTTGTCCATTCCTGATTGTTTATCAACAGCAGTTCTCATGACTGTCATAATGGGAAAAGGTCACGATTTGGACAGAAGAATATGAAAAGGTATATCAGTTTCAAATTTAGATATATGACCAGGGTGTGGGGGTTCTGGCAATGTCAGCGGGCAAGTAGCGCCTATCCATAAAATTATGAAGTGCCCCCCCCCCTTTCCCGAGTTGCTTTGAGTTCTACAGGAGACACTTACACGTAAATACAACTCTCGAATACTGGCCTGACCTCCCTGGAAAGTGAAAATATTACATGCTGTCCAAGTAAGATTGATGATGGTTACACCTGTACACAACGCAAAAGTTGTTTTTACTCATTTTATTCTTCCCGGCTTCTTTAACTTCTACGCGGTTTTACCCCTGACTCTGCTTGACTCTAAACATCCGCGCAATGCATTGTGTAATGTAAGCAGTCGGAATTGAATAGATATTTATATTGACAATAGGAAGATTTGTATGTACAAGATTTATTTTTATTTCTAGTTTACGCTGATAATGTCTGATTATCTGTTGCTGGTGACTCCGTCTATCTATTTGTTTGGTAAATTTACACATTTTGACATTTTCTTCAGAACCTAGGGCTTCATAAAGGGTCACACTCTTTTCAAAAGGCAGATAATCAAGAATAATGAAATGTTTACATATGATATTTTTGTTGTATATCATGTACTGACATGCTTTAAATGCCGTTGCAAATCAAGGCATTTTCTATGTTACCACGATACAGGCCTGTTTGTTGTGACGTAACGTTTAATTATGACGTCCTTGATATGGATTTTTGGCAATGCATGGTGTGCTGAATATTATGGATATAGATTTTTGACAGCGTGCAGATACTCGGATGATTTTGAGTCACCCATATCGTGACATATTCTGCTATAATCACTACAAGTAATATGATTAATAAAATTTATATTATATTAAGTTTTAGCAACATTCGATAATTTTTTGATGTCAGAATGAAGTTGATTTCTTGTGGTCAAGGTTTTTCTCTTTATTATGAGAGGTATTTAACTTCTACATGAACATTCTTTTAATTCTTTAAGATCTATTAAAGGGCATGGACCGTCTTGAGTAAAAATGTTCAATTTTAGATTTCCATTTTTAATGTTTAAGTGCTCACTTAGGGTATTTCTAATGGTGCAAAAATTTGGAACGTCAATTTGTTGGGGTACAGTGAGGCAGCACTTACAATCATCACTATGTAAGACAAAGCTTAAATAATGAATAATGTGTTGTTATGTTACTAAACGTTCATTTAAAGCAGTATTTTTTTTCCATATTAAAAATTCATCTGAACCACTTAACCCTTTTCTCTACCGAACCATTTTAGGGTTTTTTAAAGGACTAAATTACCTATTTTTAAAATCAGAATTAAATCAATTGTTCCTTTTGATTTGTGAGTAGGCATATGACATATGTTTATTGTTCGGAATTTTGCAGGGAACAAATTTTTAAAGTTTTGTCATGGTATCCCAGACCTCATAGAGGTCTAGGGGGTCAAAGGTCAAATAAGTAAGATTTTTCAATCTTTTGCCCGCGTAGCACATATATTACTTACCTCTCTCACTACATAGAGTCCAAAATAGGAAATTCTAATTATATGAGGATAATGTGCGATTCAAAAATACTGCAAAAAAATCACAATCAAATTGATCATTTTATTGGCAATAAAATCTATTGTGGCTTGCTAAGCAAACAACACTTATAGTACTATTTTGAACATAATTTGCTTTTCCTTGCATCCTTTTGGATCCAATGTTTAACTGAATTATATAGATAGTGATAAGTGTATGCAATTTTTAAAAAAAATTATCTATAGGCAAATTGTATGATTTTAAAAGGGTGTTGATAAAAATTATGGACATATATAAAGTGAATTTGAGGTCAAAGGGTATAATACAAAAATCCATGCTGTAATTTATCAATATTATTCATTATTCTATCATTGTTGCTATGCAATATGTTCCACTAATAGAATAAATACACGTACATTAAAAAAAGAATGTTTACTGTTGATATAAAATTATGGTATTTTTATTTTTCAAATATATTTTGGTTGCTAAGGCAAGCAACGCCATATCAACACAATACTTTTTTCCTTCGAAAGTAAATTGTATAGAATATGCCAGGTACTGTATAACGGGAATATTATCCGGGAGTTAATTTTTGCAATATTCGCTGAAACAAAAATGTCCACGATTTAACATCCAGATGATTAATTTTACATATATTGAGAAACAAATGAACCAAGATTGTTTTCTTCCATATTCAACTGACAGCGGATTTGTTGCAAGTGAAAAAATCGCAATTTTTCTCCAACCGTCGATATTAATCAGCTGTACAGTATATACATTTTCACTCACCGTAAATTCAAATGTTATATGTATTTTACATCACTATCTTTTTAAATTTTTTATGCATTAAACCTCTTAAAACCTATTTCTAGACATAATTCTGGCTATAGTCATTGTGTCCACTAATGACTAACATCTGTCTATCGACTGGAACTTCACGGTGATGTTGTATGTAGTTAGTGTCTCGCAAAAATCTGGAACCAAAAGTAACTCTTGAACCGAATGAATGGCAGTTAATTCCAACCCAAAATATTACACATCATGGTCGCTTGAAGATATTGGTACTAATTTACAATGAAATATTTTTCATCTGGATGAACATTTAGGTGTCAACCAATTCAATTTCTAAATGTAATCTTATTGTAATGTATTTTATTATTCTATATGTAAATTGAAAAATCTCTGTCAAAATATCCATACTTTAGACTAGTAAATGAGTTTTACTGTACAGGTTTCTAACTTCAATGAGAGGTTGTGGAACTAACTTAGGGAGAGCACACGGCCATTCTTCTTTCCTATACATGGTTCACTCAACATACTGTTATGGTTGGTGGGCACACAACGGAGAAAGAAGCAAAGATTTCGTCCAAAGATCATCAAAAAATCTGTAGGTTCCTGAAATCTGTAAGGAATCACATAATAGAATTGCAATGTAAGCATGAAATTATGTGATGAATATGTGGATGGAAATATGACTTTGCGCTGATGAATTTGATTAAATCGAAGAAGGGTGGACGCCACTCCAACTCAGCTCTTCTTGTTGAAATTCATTTTGATCTAGTGGCAGGATAGTCCGATGACGCTAGGATGAGTTTCAGATGCGAAGTTCCGGAACCTGGCATAACTGCACAAGGAACGCCTACGGGACTCCAACTCCGGATTTTTCCTCGGTTTATTCCTAAGACATTTCCATGGGTGGATGTTGCCGCAAAGGCGCAGCGGTTTGACATCAGATTGGGTTTTCTTTGCCTAGGTGACTGCCATCCAAGGCTTACGAGCCCCCTGCCCGGAGAATGGTTTTTTAAGGCGCCAAGTGGTCTGCCTTCACGCCTTCGGCTTAGTACGACATTTCATAGAACAACTCTAATTTGATACCTCCACCCCAGAAAAGCATGTAGACGAAGAGTCATGGAAGATCTTCAATAAAAGTAAGCAGCAGAAGGAAGATAATTCGTACACTAAAAGTCTCCCAAAAAGTCATGCATCAGTGAACACAATTTTGAAATTTAAAACCTGAAAATTTCACTTAAAACACAAGTTGTTCAAAGAAATTATAATCCGTAACATGTTCAATAAGTTTGCTATGTAAGATCTAACAAAAATTGAAAATTGGAGTTTTTTGTAAATATGGGTTAGACAACAATCCGGACCAACGGAGCAGTCCGATCTGCGTGGTTTCGAGGGCCCAATGATAAGCAGTAACCCTGTCGATACTCGATATTCAGTGTATCATAATGCCGATGATTCATTTGTCAATGAATTCTCTGGTTTATTTGAATCCTCTTTTTGATTTATGTAATGGAATTTAATCTATATATTCAATCTCAAGAAATCATAACCAATGAATGTCAGATTGTCGTCTGAATAAAATTGTCAAAGTTCTGAATCCATGTCTCAGCACCGATCTTTCCAATGCATGTCACGAGTTTTCCAGTGGATTGTCCTAGTTAGTGGACGGTTACTGGGGAATTCCCATCAAGATTAGGATGCCAATACCTGTCTTTGAGATAAAAAATTCTTGGTTTATGTTTATACATCACATAGTTTCGAGTAGCACGAGGCAGTTTCCCATGAAAAGTACAGGTGAAATATGATGCTCAATTTGAAGTGATATCGCCCCCCCCCCCCCCATTTTGGAGATTCTGACAACGAGTTTTTGATTTTTTTTTCAGATTTTGTCTACACTGGGGGTATATAATTAAACATGTCAGTTGTCTGTATAGGGTATAAGAAACAGTCTACATATTATCTGGGTCACTCAACCTAAACCGTGGGGGTCAGGGGTTAGAATAGGTCCCAGCATCCCTTGCGTGTCCGAAAGAAGCGACTCATGGGCGGTCATGTGGATGAGCCGGAAAATCGAGTCCCAGTGTCCTGCAGGTGTGGCACGAAAAGATGCTCCCTACTCAAAGGCCCGAGTGCCGATCCACTAGGCCTAAAGGGATTAGGCCACCGAAGGGTGGAAATTGCCAAAAATGGTAAAAATTAAAGTGAAATTTCAAGAATTTTTTTCTGCAAAACTAATAGCCCATGTATGATATATTATCTGGTGATAAAATTTTTGGAGTTTTGATTGGTGTATCTAAGATTTATGCCAAACATCATGGATTATCATAAAATCACGAATTTGCTTAAGAATCACCACATTTTTATGATAAAAACGAAATTTGTTATAGAGGCACATCCTTGGAACCAATTTTATTTTTTGTCAAGTTTTTAAATATGATGCCGGGAAGGTTTGCGAATTTTTATACATCTTCGTTGGTCAAGCCTGTGCTCTGTTACGATTTTCGTTTTTATCACAAAACATGTGGTGATGTTTAAGCCAATTTTTGGATTTTATGATATTCATGATATTTGGGGGCATTAAATCTTAGATACACCAATACAAAACTCAAAAAATTTTATCACCCTGATAATCTATCATACAATGGTATTATTTTGCAAAAAAAAATTGTTAAAACTTCACTTTAATTTTTTACCATTTTTTGTTGGGCGAGATTACGACCCTTCGTGGGCCTACTCTTTTGCAGCCCTTCACCGGCATTGGTGAAGCTCTCATAAGAGTGAAATATTCTCGAGCGGGGAACGTTAAATCAGTAAATAATCACCACCTTAAGTACCTGTTGCAGGAACAGTCCTTTTAATTCCTCCTAAAATTATGTTGTGTAATCATACTAAGTCTATTTTATGTAAAGAATTCTATGAGGGGTGTATATTTTTTAGAATATCGGTCTGCAATGGTGGTTACACTTGGCATAAAATTTTAGTCCTCGATGGGGTAGGGCCGGAGTTCGGGACCCACATCGACCCCCCCCCCTTACAATAATATTTTTCAGAGTAATCCCCCCCCGATATTTAGTATCAGGATTACAATTGTCAAAATGTTTTTTGGAATGAGTTTTAGGTACACTGTCCAGTGTAGCAGAGCAGCAGCGCTTGTTTCATAACTTTGCAAAGTATAAACCTATATAAATACTATATATTATATAGTATACTTTGCAAGTTTATGAAAACAAGCGCTGTGTAAGCAGAGCGGTGTAAATGGGGAAAAATCACGCCGGCAGCAGCTTATGTAGGGGTGTCAAGATGCGGCCTGTATATGCATCGGGGGTAAATATTAAAAAAAAAAATCAGAACACAGGGTCGCCAGTGAAAAATAGAGTAGTATGGAAGGTCCCAGATGTAATTAGAAAATCAGACAAGAGGGGGTGTGGGGTGTGGTTTTGAAACCATCGCAGCATAATGGATCACTTCAACATCTATGGTCTAATCAAATATTATATTATATGTACTATATAGATAAAAGATAACTGATTTTTCCATTTGTCAGTTGAAACCGTTTACATTTACACCCCCCCCCACCCCCATCTCTTACAAACATACAATTTTCGTTTATATTATGATGATAATAAATTGTATTATACGAAATATGGGTTTTTTTTAACAATTTGTGTAACCTGCTCATAGAAAAATCTTGGAATATACTAGTTATATGGCCTCCACAGCCATATGCATCGACATGAATGCCGGAGCCACAGTGAACGACCATAATAAATATGCAGTACCTACCGAGTACATGTTCAGCTTTTTTAAAAAGAACCAAGTTGGATGTTATATAACAGATAAAATAGGTGTATTTTCATTCACGAAACCGACAATAGGCCTACATGTTATGACAATCAAATCATAGATGCCAGACAAATTTCGCGAACATTTTTTTTCTCAGTCGATATGAAGATTAATAAATTACATGAATTGTGTCTGTACATACTGAACGCATTCCTGATCGCTTGGGTCATCAAATGTACCTGCGGCAGAGATCCAGAATATCTTCTTCGTTTTGACTGTTGAAGGTCGTTTTCCTTGGTGATGCTGATACCTTCGAAGCCTCGATTCGTTGTTTACATCGAAACGGAAACCATGTGTTACTCATGCATCGCTCAGAAAGCTCGGGTCCCGATCAAATTATATCATTGTAGGGGGAGGGGGGGGGGGGGGGTCCTAATTTCAAAGAAATATATCTAAGTAACTTATTTATATATGTTTAGAAATTTGAATTCTTTAGGTTTATTATTTTTTTTAATTTAGTTTTCTACCGATGTACGTAGCACGCAACACGTGTTAGGGGGGGGGGGGGGGGGGGGGTGAACGTGGTACTACATCGTAACGTACGTACGTCGCTACACTACATGTAGTTTTATATTGTAATGTTATATATTAATTAATGGGAGGGGTGCTAATTATTTTTAAATAAAAACATAACCCACGATATATAATATTTGATTATTTTTATAGCAATATGTACATAGTA